>JBBPBX010089985.1:0-14200 GCA_038048925.1 Garcialebias charrua
TTACTGTCCTGACAAAACACTGTCCTTAGAAACCACAAAACAGTCACACACACAAACACACACAATTTGAGTTGAACATGTTATATTTACATGCCTATTACACGTATATGTAAGTGCCTATTTACATGTATGTGTAAGTGCATATATACATGTATATGTAAGTGCATATATACATGTACTGTATATGCAAATGCATTTAAACATGTAAATGCATATATGTATATATACAAGAATATGCATATATGTACATATGCATAAACATATAGATGTATATATGCATAAACATATACATGTATATATATGCATATACATATAATGTACAGATAGACATATACATGTAAATATAACATGTTCAACTGAAGTTGTGTGTGTTTGTGTGTGTGACTGTTTTGTGGTTTTTAAGGACAGTGTTTTGTCAGGACAGTAATGAGCTGTTATCTGATTGATTGTCTGATTGTTTATAGCGTCTGACTGTCCAAACAAACAACTGTCCATAAAAACCATAGTACACTCCTATACACACATAATTGAACATTAAGGTTGATGAAACCACACGTAGCAAGTAATTCTGTTTAGGAACACAAGAACTAAAATGTACCTTGGTATTCGTGTTTAAAGGAAGTTGATCGTGCTTCTGGCTACCTGCGATCTCCTGACTCTGGACGTGTTCACATGACATCTGTAAGAGATCATTTATACTTATATTTAGAGGAAATTCTACATTTTGATGATAGCTGCTGTCACATGTAAACCAATAAACATTACATGATTGTTTGTTTTTGGCCAAAGTATCCATCTCACATAAAGGAAAGATGGATGGACAGAGTATTTACAAAACTCCTCTCATGATAGGTGGACTAAGATGAAATTAAAATTAGCTGAATGAAAGAAAACTATAAATTTAAAAACTGTGACTAATAATATTGAAGTCATACTTAACAATCCCTGCATTATTTATATAATTGATATCTATGTCATATACATACACACAAATATACATATATACATGTATATAAGCATATCATAAATGCATATTCATGTACTGTACAGTGTATATACATATATGCATATAAATGTATATATGCATATCAGATAGACATATACATGTAAATATAACATGTTCTACTAAAATTGTGTGTGTTTGTGTGTGTGACTGTTTTGTGGTTTTTAAGGACAGTGTTTTGTCAGGACAGCAATACGCTATACAGTAATCAGACAATCCGATAACAGCTCATTACTGTCCTGACAAAACACTGTCCTTAGAAACCACAAAACAGTCACACACACAAACACACACAATTTGAGTTGAACATGTTATATTTACATGCCTATTACACGTATATGTAAGTGCCTATTTACATGTATATGTAAGTGCATATATACATGTATATGTAAGTGCATATATACATGTACTGTATATGCAAATGCATTTAAACATGTAAATGCATATATGTATATATACAAGAATATGCATATATGTACATATGCATAAACATATAGATGTATATATGCATAAACATATACATGTATATATATGCATATACATATAATGTACAGATAGACATATACATGTAAATATAACATGTTCAACTGAAGTTGTGTGTGTTTGTGTGTGTGACTGTTTTGTGGTTTTTAAGGACAGTGTTTTGTCAGGACAGTAATGAGCTGTTATCTGATTGATTGTCTGATTGTTTATAGCGTCTGACTGTCCAAACAAACAACTGTCCATAAAAACCATAGTACACTCCTATACACACCTAATTGAACATTAAGGTTGATGAAACCACACGTAGCAAGTAATTCTGTTTAGGAACACAAGAACTAAAATGTACCTTGGTATTCGTGTTTAAAGGAAGTTGATCGTGCTTCTGGCTACCTGCGATCTCCTGACTCTGGACGTGTTCACATGACATCTGTAAGAGATCATTTATACTTATATTTAGAGGAAATTCTACATTTTGATGATAGCTGCTGTCACATGTAAACCAATAAACATTACATGATTGTTTGTTTTTGGCCAAAGTATCCATCTCACATAAAGGAAAGATGGATGGACAGAGTATTTACAAAACTCCTCTCATGATAGGTGGACTAAGATGAAATTAAAATTAGCTGAATGAAAGAAAACTATAAATTTAAAAACTGTGACTAATAATATTGAAGTCATACTTAACAATCCCTGCATTATTTA
The DNA here is from genome assembly GCA_038048925.1 of Garcialebias charrua. Taxonomy (NCBI): domain Eukaryota; kingdom Metazoa; phylum Chordata; class Actinopteri; order Cyprinodontiformes; family Rivulidae; genus Garcialebias; species Garcialebias charrua. Next base: position 2,192 of record JBBPBX010089985.1, read on the forward strand.
TATAATTGATATCTATGTCATATACATACACACAAATATACATATATACATGTATATAAGCATATCATAAATGCATATTCATGTACTGTACAGTGTATATACATATATGCATATACATGTATATATATGCATATACTGTACAGATAGACATATACATGTAAATATAACATGTTCTACTAAAATTGTGTGTGTTTGTGTGTGTGACTGTTTTGTGGTTTTAATGGACAGTGGTTTGTTAGGACAGCAATACGCTATAATCAGACAATCAGATAACAGCTCATTACTGTCCTGACAAAACACTGTCCTTAGAAACCACAAAACAGTCACACACACAAACACACACAATTTGAGTTGAACATGTTATATTTACATGCCTATTACATGTATATATAAGTGCATATATACATGTATATGTAAGTGCATATATACATGTATATGTAAGTGCATATATACATGTACTGTATATGCAAATGCATTTAAACATGTAAATGCATATATGTATATATACAAGAATATGCATATATGTACATATGCATAAACATATAGATGTATATATGCATAAACATATACATGTATATATATGCATATACATATAATGTTCAGATAGACATATACATGTAAATATAACATGTTCAACTGAAGTTGTGTGTGTTTGTGTGTGTGACCGTTTTGTGGTTTTTAAGGACAGTGTTTTGTCAGGACAGCAATACGCTATACAGTAATCAGACAATCAGATAACAGCTCATTACTGTCCTGACAAAACACTGTCCTTAGAAACCACAAAACAGTCACACACACACAAACACACACAATTTGAGTTGAACATGTTATATTTACATGCCTATTACATGTATATGTAAGTGCATATATACATGTATATGTAAGTGCATATATACATGTATATGTAAGTGCATATATACATGTACTGTATATACAAATGCATTTAAACATGTAAATGCATATATGTATATATACAAAAATATGCATATATGTACATATGCATAAACATATAGATGTATATATGCATAAACATATACATGTATATATATGCATATACATATAATGTACAGATAGACATATACATGTAAATATAACATGTTCAACTGAAGTTGTGTGTGTTTGTGTGTGTGACTGTTTTGTGGTTTTTAAGGACAGTGTTTTGTCAGGACAGCAATACGCTATACAGTAATCAGACAATCAGATAACAGCTCATTACTGTCCTGACAAAACACTGTCCTTAGAAACCACAAAACAGTCACACACACAAACACACACAATTTGAGTTGAACATGTTATATTTACATGCCTATTACACGTATATGTAAGTGCCTATTTACATGTATGTGTAAGTGCATATATACATGTATATGTAAGTGCATATATACATGTACTGTATATGCAAATGCATTTAAACATGTAAATGCATATATGTATATATACAAGAATATGCATATATGTACATATGCATAAACATATAGATGTATATATGCATAAACATATACATGTATATATATGCATATACATATAATGTACAGATAGACATATACATGTAAATATAACATGTTCAACTGAAGTTGTGTGTGTTTGTGTGTGTGACTGTTTTGTGGTTTTTAAGGACAGTGTTTTGTCAGGACAGCAATACGCTATACAGTAATCAGACAATCAGATAACAGCTCATTACTGTCCTGACAAAACACTGTCCTTAGAAACCACAAAACAGTCACACACACAAACACACACAATTTGAGTTGAACATGTTATATTTACATGCCTATTACACGTATATGTAAGTGCCTATTTACATGTATGTGTAAGTGCATATATACATGTATATGTAAGTGCATATATACATGTACTGTATATGCAAATGCATTTAAACATGTAAATGCATATATGTATATATACAAGAATATGCATATATGTACATATGCATAAACATATAGATGTATATATGCATAAACATATACATGTATATATATGCATATACATATAATGTACAGATAGACATATACATGTAAATATAACATGTTCAACTGAAGTTGTGTGTGTTTGTGTGTGTGACTGTTTTGTGGTTTTTAAGGACAGTGTTTTGTCAGGACAGTAATGAGCTGTTATCTGATTGATTGTCTGATTGTTTATAGCGTCTGACTGTCCAAACAAACAACTGTCCATAAAAACCATAGTACACTCCTATACACACCTAATTGAACATTAAGGTTGATGAAACCACACGTAGCAAGTAATTCTGTTTAGGAACACAAGAACTAAAATGTACCTTGGTATTCGTGTTTAAAGGAAGTTGATCGTGCTTCTGGCTACCTGCGATCTCCTGACTCTGGACGTGTTCACATGACATCTGTAAGAGATCATTTATACTTATATTTAGAGGAAATTCTACATTTTGATGATAGCTGCTGTCACATGTAAACCAATAAACATTACATGATTGTTTGTTTTTGGCCAAAGTATCCATCTCACATAAAGGAAAGATGGATGGACAGAGTATTTACAAAACTCCTCTCATGATAGGTGGACTAAGATGAAATTAAAATTAGCTGAATGAAAGAAAACTATAAATTTAAAAACTGTGACTAATAATATTGAAGTCATACTTAACAATCCCTGCATTATTTATATAATTGATATCTATGTCATATACATACACACAAATATACATATATACATGTATATAAGCATATCATAAATGCATATTCATGTACTGTACAGTGTATATACATATATGCATATACATGTATATATATGCATATACTGTACAGATAGACATATACATGTAAATATAACATGTTCTACTAAAATTGTGTGTGTTTGTGTGTGTGACTGTTTTGTGGTTTTAATGGACAGTGGTTTGTTAGGACAGCAATACGCTATAATCAGACAATCAGATAACAGCTCATTACTGTCCTGACAAAACACTGTCCTTAGAAACCACAAAACAGTCACACACACAAACACACACAATTTGAGTTGAACATGTTATATTTACATGCCTATTACATGTATATATAAGTGCATATATACATGTATATGTAAGTGCATATATACATGTATATGTAAGTGCATATATACATGTACTGTATATGCAAATGCATTTAAACATGTAAATGCATATATGTATATATACAAGAATATGCATATATGTACATATGCATAAACATATAGATGTATATATGCATAAACATATACATGTATATATATGCATATACATATAATGTTCAGATAGACATATACATGTAAATATAACATGTTCAACTGAAGTTGTGTGTGTTTGTGTGTGTGACCGTTTTGTGGTTTTTAAGGACAGTGTTTTGTCAGGACAGCAATACGCTATACAGTAATCAGACAATCAGATAACAGCTCATTACTGTCCTGACAAAACACTGTCCTTAGAAACCACAAAACAGTCACACACACAAACACACACAATTTGAGTTGAACATGTTATATTTACATACCTATTACATGTATATATAAGTGCATATATACATGTATATGTAAGTGCATATATACATGTATATGTAAGTGCATATATACATGTACTGTATATGCAAATGCATTTAAACATGTAAATGCATATATGTATATATACAAAAATATGCATATATGTACATATGCATAAACATATAGATGTATATATGCATAAACATATACATGTATATATATGCATATACATATAATGTACAGATAGACATATACATGTAAATATAACATGTTCAACTGAAGTTGTGTGTGTTTGTGTGTGTGACTGTTTTGTGGTTTTTAAGGACAATGTTTTGTCAGGACAGTAATGAGCTGTTATCTGATTGATTGTCTGATTGTTTATAGCGTCTGACTGTCCAAACAAACAACTGTCCATAAAAACCATAGTACACTCCTATACACACCTAATTGAACATTAAGGTTGATGAAACCACACGTAGCAAGTAATTCTGTTTAGGAACACAAGAACTAAAATGTACCTTGGTATTCGTGTTTAAAGGAAGTTGATCGTGCTTCTGGCTACCTGCGATCTCCTGACTCTGGACGTGTTCACATGACATCTGTAAGAGATCATTTATACTTATATTTAGAGGAAATTCTACATTTTGATGATAGCTGCTGTCACATGTAAACCAATAAACATTACATGATTGTTTGTTTTTGGCCCAAGTATCCATCTCACATAAAGGAAAGATAAATGGACAGAGTATTTACAAAACTCCTCTCATGATAGGTGGACTAAGATGAAATTAAAATTAGCTGAATGAAAGAAAACTATAAATTAAAAAACTGTGACTAATAATATTGAAGTCATACTTAACAATCCCTGCATTATTTATATAATTGATATCTATGTCATATACATACACACAAATATACATATATACATGTATATAAGCATATCATAAATGCATATTCATGTACTGTACAGTGTATATACATATATGCATATAAATGTATATATGCATATCAGATAGACATTTACATGTAAATATAACATGTTCTACTAAAATTGTGTGTGTTTGTGTGTGTGACTGTTTTGTGGTTTTAATGGACAGTGGTTTGTTAGGACAGCAATACGCTATAATCAGACAATCAGATAACAGCTCATTACTGTCCTGACAAAACACTGTCCTTAGAAACCACAAAACAGTCACACACACAAACACACACAATTTGAGTTGAATTTGAATTTGAAACAATTTGAATCAATTTGAATCACTGCAAGTGGACAGGTAACATTAGACCTGCCTTCAAGAAGAACTGGACTAATGACGTATATTCTAGTATAAACGTCACTGAACTGGGAGCACCCACAGCACCACTAACACACTCAAAATGGATTCCACCACAAAGATTCAGCCAGAAGATACACACCACCCATGGCCTTATTGAAAGATTATTGAAAGATTATTGAAAGACTGTTCAGTACAGCAGGACATCTCCCTAAAAAACCAGACTGGACTCAAAAAACTGTGAAAACCAACTTCTTCTGAACTTGAACAATAAATTCTTGTATCAATATTAAAATGTATCAGTTCATGGGATGTTAGGAGACAAGAAATGTCTCGACACTCAGATCCAAGTTTTGAAAATGGTGTCAGGAATTTAAAATATTGTTCACTTTTGATCCATGGTTGACTGGACAATATTTTAACTAGAGTTGATGACAAACTGGAGGTGAAATGATCAGTGTCTGTTCCTTTGTCAGGTCTAATGCCGGGTTTCCACCAGACGCTTTTCGCGCTGCAAAAAATCTCCTACCGCACTGTGTTGGCTGCTTGTCAACAGATGTCTGTTCTCATCGAACATGTCTGCAGACACGCAGTGGGAGCAGCGGCTGGCTCCTTTTCCGTTTGTTTCTTCTACACCGGGCAGATAAAAAATCAGCTGTACATGAGCCTCGTTACTACTTGAGTGGATTTTTTATGAGCCAAACTGCAGCTCCTAAAGTCTTTGTTGAGATTAAAACATTTTTTTATGTTTGGGGTGACCGTACGCTCGAGCGGACAGCGGCAACTGTAAAAATGCCAAGTTTCTTACCGGAGGCTGTTTTCTTCATGGAGGCTCGATGGGTAAGTTTGAAAAGTCCAAAAAAAAGTCCTGTCGTTGTTGCGTGATCACATGGCAGAGTCTATCCCGATTGGTTGCTGCTAAGCTGCGAGCAGCAGAAGCAGGACAAATCGAGCTTCGACAGTCGCTGCTCGGAGGTGACGTGGGAGCGGAAAAAAGCTGCCACTCACTGCCGCGCTGCTTGAACTGCTGTAGATGCGCCGCATCCAACATGCCCGGCCACATAGACTTTCAATGTAAAGTGGCTGCTTCGGTGGCGCGAAAAGCGTTTGGTGGAAACCTGGCATAATGCTCCTTTTTTTCAGACAGATAACTTTAATTTAAACATGTTTACTGCAGTTAAAATGACACATTGGTTCTGCTTTGTGTTAAATAAAAACTTTCAAAGGTAAAATAATTCCTCTCTTATTTTGCTTAATGACATTTAACTCTGCATGTCATCCCTGAAATTCTGACACACAGAATCACAAGTCCAAGTGTGAACTGTGTCACAGAGTAAACACAATAAAAACATGTGTTATCTGCAGCATTGTTCTTTAAAATGGAAAAACACTATTAATGTATTACAGAAAATATGCGTACAGTACACACACTTAATGATACTGTAGACCATTGCATTAGGCAATACATTCAGCAAGTACTTTTACTTTAATACTTTAAGCATTTTTAAAAGCAAGTACTTATTTACTTTTACTTAAGTAAACACAATATAATGGTACATCTACTTTTACTAGAGTACATTTTTGTCTGTTTATTTGTACTTTTACTTATAAACAGTGTTTGAGTACTTTCTCCACCACTGGTCTCCAGCTACAAGTACTTGGGTGTGCACTTGAATTATAGCCTCAGCTGGACCAACAACACAACCAGCCTGATCAACAAAGTTCATCAGAGACTCTACTACCTCAGGCGGCTGAGACGAGCTGGTCTGAGTAGCCCAGTCCTCATCTCCTTCTACAGGTGTGCAGTGGAGAGCATCCTGTGCTACAGCATCAACGTGTGAGCACAGGATGCTCTCCATCGCACACCTGTAGAAGGAGGTGAGGACTGAGCTTCCCAGACCAGCTCTTCTCAGCCGTCTGAGGAAGTAGAGTCTCTGATTACCTTTTTTTGATCAGGGCGGTGGTGTTGTCTGTCTTCACCTCCTTCTACACGTGTGCCGTTGAGAGCATCCTGTGCTCCGGCATCAACGTGTGGCATGGAGGCTGCACAGCTGCAGAAAGAAAAGCTCTGCAGAGAGTGGTGAAGGCTGCACAGAAGATGTTGGAGTCAGTCTCCCCACCATCACAGACATTTACACCTCCAGATGCAGGAAGAGAGCCACCTGTATCATGAAAGACCCCACTCACCCAGCACACAAACTCTTTGCCCCACTCCCCTCAGGAAGGAGGTTGAGGAGCATCAAATGTAGAACCACTAGACTGAGGAACAGCTTCTACCCTGAGGCTGTTAGACTCATGAATAAATAAACAATTAGAAAACAGTAATTACTGCAAAACATCACAACATGCTGATCTGTTTTTTTGTTTCTGTGTTCATTTGTGACCATCTGCTCATACAGACTCATGTCCGTGCTGCTGTTTGTAATTATGTTTTCCTATTATATTAGGGCTTAGTGTATTTCTAGTTGATGTTTTTCTTAGTTATATCCTACATGTTATTGCTGTTTTTCTCTCACATTTTGTTGTTGGATGTAACTGGGACCTTGTGTACATAATCTTGTTTCATCACATGTACCACATGCGGTGCAAATGACAATAAAGATGATTAGACTCTGATTAAAGTTGTACACCTCTTGGACTAGCTGAAAACATGTAAAAATATGTGGCAGGATGTCCCTACGGACATTGAACGCACCACATGAGTGCGGGATGTGATTGGGTCCAAGGCTGGCTTCCGGTATAAAAAGGGCCAGGCTTCAGTGGTTGACTTCACGTCATCCGCCTTCCGGTTCAGACCCTGGCGTCTGCTGGCTGGGTCGCGCCAGCGTAACTGAATGTGCGCTTTAAGGTCGCCGTGATCTACTGTTCCACGACCAAATGTACAAGCCTCCTGCTTCCCTCTACTGTTGAGGTGGAGCTCGTGGTGAGTAAAGCGCTAGTTCGTCTTTCTGTTTTATGTTCAGCTTTTAATTCTAATCTTTGTTTATTAGCTGCTGCTGTTTGTCCTTCACCGTTTTGTTCACCTGCTGTTCGAGCTGTCCACTGGCTGTCGTCTTGCTGTCCTGGCTGCTGATTTGATGCCCACTGTTCTGGTCAGCTTAAGGCTGGCTGCATCACCCGTCCTGTCTGGCTGATCAGGGCCGACTGGGGTTCAGCCCGGACTGGGGTTCAGCCCGGACTAATCGTCTTGGTGCCGGCGTGGATGGTGTCTGCTGCAACGCAACGGTTCTCCCAGGACGAACTCTTTGGACAGCTGTGGCTTGATTAATTGGACATCTCCCAGGCGGTGGTATTAATTCTGCCGTGGTGTACTACTGTCTTTATCGAATTGCACTTTCATTGTTGCCAGGAGTTATTACTGCCTTTTTAACTGTGTATTTTAAATTTAGGATTTTTTATTAAACAAATTGTGCAATTTATTGGTGTTTGTGTGAAGTGTCTCCTGCCTCATCTTCTGCAACGGGTCTAAAGTGCCTAAAGGGTAACTTTTAATAAAGTTTTTAACCAAATTCATTTTTTTAAATAGATTATTTTTTTTAAACTAAAAGTTGCCTAAAGTATTTTTTTACCCATACCCGTTCGGCTACAAATATAAAAAAGTTACAAAACAATTCTAAGTTTTCACCAATTGCACGTCACTTATACAGTATTCTGATACCTACTTGACACTGCAGACTACGTGATGGTGTAACGACACTGCAACGTGATGATGTAATGACGCTGTTCGTCTGTCTGCTCACTGCTTTGAGGTTAAAAAAAGAAAAATATGAGCATATTTTGCACAGAAATGACATTGAAAACATTAAAACCTCTACCACCGCATGTGGTACATGTGATGAAACGAGATTATTTACACCGGGTCCCAGTAACATCCAACAACAAAAAAATGTAAGAGAAGAACAGTAGTAACATCTAAGATATGATCTAAGAAAAACATCAGCTAAAAATACACTAAGCACCAATGTACCGTAATAGAAAAACATCAATACAAGCAGCAGCACGAGCATGAGTCCGTATGAGCAGATGGTCACAAATGAACAGCAACAGGAAAACAGATCAGCATGATGTGATATTTTGCAGTGATTATTCTTATCATGTATTATTCATGAGTCTAACAGCCTCAGGGTAGCAGCTGTTCCTCAAGTGGTTCAACATTTGATGCTCAACCTACTTCCTGAGGGGAACAGGGCAAAGATTGTGTATGCGCTGGATGAGTGTGGTCCTTCATGATGCAGGTGGCCCTCTTCTTGCATCTGGAGGTGTAGATGTCTGTGATGGTGGGGAGACTGACTCCAACAGACCTCTGTGCAGCCTTCACCACTCTCTGCAGAGCTTTTTTTCTGCAGCTGTGCAGCCTTCACCACTCTCTGCAGAGCTTTTTTTCTGCAGCTGTGCAGCCTCCATGCCACACGTTGATGCTGGAGCACAGGATGCTCTCCACTGCACACCTGTAGAAGGAGGTGAGGACTGAGCTTCCCAGACCAGATCTTCTCAGCCGTCTGAGGAAGTAGAGTCTCTGATGACCCGATCATGGGCGATGGTGTTGTCAGTCCTCACCTCCTTCTACATGTGTGCAATGGAGAGCATCCTGTGCTCCAGCATCAACGTGTGGCATGGAGGCTGCACAGCTGCAGAAAGAAAGGCTCTGCAGAGAGTGGTGAAGGCTGCACAGAAGATGTTGGAGTCAGTCTCCCCACCATCACAGACATCTACACCTCCAGATGCAGGGAGAGGGCCACCTGCATCATGAAAGACCCCACTCACCCAGCACACACAGTCTTTGCCCCGCTCCTCTCAGGACGGAGGTTAAGGAGCATGAAATGTAGAACCATTAGACAGAGGAACAGCTTCTACCCTGAGGCTGTTAGACTCATGAATAAATAAATAATAAGAATAAATACTGCAAAATATCACATCATGTTGATGCTGATCGGTTTTCTTGTTGTTGTGTGTTCATTTGTGACCATCTGCTCATACAGACTCAGGTTCGTGCTGCTGTTTATAATGATGTTTTTCTATTACATTAGTGATTAGTGTATTTCTAGTTGATGTTTTTCTTAGTTATATCCTAGATATTATTACTGTTTTTCTCTTACATTTTGTTGTTGGATGTAACTGGGACCATGTGTACATAATCTCGTTTCATCACATGTACCACATGTGGTGCAAATGACAATATTCTGACTGTGATTCTGATAAAAGTTGCAGGACTAGCTGAAAACATGTAAAAATATGAAAAAGTTACAAAACAATTCTCAGTTTTCACCAAATGCACGTCACTTCTATTTTCATCTTACCTGCATCACTGCAGTTTGACCGTGATGACGTAACGACGCTCTTTGGGGAAGGGTAGGGGCTGTCTGCTCACTCCGCTTTGAGGTGAAAAATGAAACATAAGAGCAAATTTAGCACAAAAATCACGGTGAAAACATTAAAACCTCTCTTTATGTTACAATACAGCGTTCACAGCTTGTCACGCTGCAGTGGTCAAGTTAAATGTTAACGCTTCTTCTTCTTTCGGCTTTTCCCTTTTCAGGGGTCGCCACAGCGAGTCATCCTCCTCCACCTCACTCTGTCCTCTGAATCCTCTGTCCTCACTCCAACTACCTTCATGTCCTCGCTAACTGCATCCATATATCTCCTCTTTGTCTTTTTCCTGCAGCTTCATGTCTAACATCCTTCTACTAATATACCCACTGTCCCTCCTCTGGACATGTCCAAACCATTGTCCCTCCTCTGGACATGTCCAAACCACTGTCCCTCCTCTGGACATGTCCAAACCACTGTCTCTCTGACTGTCCACCTGCTGAGTGTCTCTCTGACTGTCCTCCTGCCGAGTGTCTCTCTGACTGTCCACCTGCTGAATGTCTCTCTGACTGTCCACCTGCTGAGTGTCTCTCTGACTGTCCTCCTGCTGAGTGTCTCTCTGACTGTCCTCCTGCTGAGTATCTCTCTGACTGTTCACCTGCTGAATGTCTCTCTAACTGTCCACCTGCTGAATGTCTCTCTAACTGTCCACCTGCTGAGTGTCTCTCTGACTGTCCACCTACTGAATGTCTCTCTGACTGTCCTCCTGCTGAATGTCTCTCTGACTGTCCACCTGCTGAGTGTCTCTCTGACTGTCCACCTGCTGAATGTCTCTCTGACTGTCCTCCTGCTGAGTGTCTCTCTGACTGTCTACCTGCTGAATGTCTCTCTGACTGTCCACCTGCTGAGTGTCTCTCTGACTGTCCTCCTGCCGAGTGTCTCTCTGACTGTCTACCTGCTGAATGTCTCTCTGACTGTCTACCTGCTGAATGTCTCTCTGACTGTCCAGATGGACATAGACATGTAAATATAACATGTTCAACTGAAATTGTGTGTTTGTGTGTGTGACTGTTTTATGGTTTTTAAGGACAGTGTTTTATCAGGACTGTAATGAACTGCCATCTGATTGATTGTCTGATTGTTTATAGCGTATGACTAGCCTGGCCCTCGCCATACCTGCACAGCTCCGCTCAATTCTATTTCCCTTCACTGCTGGGTCTGGGATTTGTCCCATAGACAACGATTCCTCCGGTCGATTTTTGACCGGACCAATCAGAGAACAGAAGGCGGATTGGCAGATTAACAGACCAATCAGAGAACAGAAGGCGGAGTTTTGAACGACGTCGACTGACGTCGTCAGTTAAAATGGCTGCCACCACGAAGGAATTTTCCAGAAAACAAGGTAAAAAACTATTATTTCTTTCCTGATAAAAACTATATTTCTTAGCTGACGTTTTATCAGAAGTGTTTCTGAGCTTAACAGTTCCTAAATCAATTCACGAAATGGTCAAATCTGCTGGATTTAAATAGTTTCGGTTTCACATTTTCCAAACAGCCTCAGGGTGCGCTACGAAAATAAATGATAAAAAATCGAATTTTATCTCAAATGTTTCATCAAGGCCAACAGTCAGTAAATTAGAGCCATATAATTACACACTGGTAGCAGAAAAAATATCCACCAAGTGGTTTCTGAGCTTTTTATCTGAATAGCCTGGACCTTGCCAGGCTAAGCTAACAAAACTACGCCTTCTGTTCTCTGATTGGTCCGGTCAAAAATAGACCGGAGAAATCGTTTTCAATGGGAGGAATGCCAGACCCTAGTACGAAGCAAAGTGAAGGACAGGGTTTGGTTTTAACCAGACTAGCGTATGACTGTCCTAACAAACAACTGTCCATAAAAAAACCACAATACACTCCCATACACACACAATTGAACAATAAGGTTGATGAATCCACACGTAGCAAGTAT
>JBBPBX010089987.1:0-14200 GCA_038048925.1 Garcialebias charrua
CAAAATGCACTTCACCGAGCTTTCAGCATTGAAAGGGCCAGGTATGTTGCACCTCGTTCCCTTCCTTCAGGGAACATGAGTTATGGTGCATAACTTTCAGTTCCCTTATCAGTCATGTCACTCGGTGCAACATAAATGCTATGGGAACGTAATCATTCACGCCCTTGAAATGCTCAGTAAAATGCATCCTAGTGTGAACGTCCGCCTTTATTCAATAGGCATCTCAAAGCTGCTTTCTACTGAGTGTTAGAAAGGACAGCCTGAGTGACATCACACGCAGTAACATCCAAACTGTAATGCTTTGCAAACGTGTTCATTGAGCTCCAGTTCGCAGCAGCACAGATGTCTGCAACTGGTACGCCCCTGAACAGTGACCACGAGGTGGCCAAGCCCCGAGTGGAGTGAGCGCGCACTCCAGAGGGCACCTGTTGACCTTTGCTACTGTACGCCCTTTTAATGGCCTCAGTCACCCAGTGTGAGAGGCGTTGTTTTGATAGGGCCTTTCCGGTAGCAGGTGCTGCAAAGCACACAAACAGTTGATTTGTTTTTCTCCACTCAGCTGTTCTCTGCATGTAAGCGCTTAAAGCTCTCACAGGGCAGAGAGCCTTCAGCCTTTTCTGTTCCTGAGTGAGAACAAAAGCAGGTGGAAAAGAAGAGATATCAAAGTCCAGACTCCTGGGGTTCAAAGTCAAGACCTTGGGGATATACGCAGGATTAGGCCTCAGGGTGACCTTTGACCCATCAGGGGCAAACCTGGTACACATTGGATGTACGGACAAAGCGTGGAGGTCACGCACATGTTTTACCGAGCAAAGAGCCAAGAGTAGAGCAGTCTTATAAGATAATACATCTATCTTAATCTCGCTCAGTGGTTCGAATGGGGGATCACAGAGAGCCCCCAAGACCAGAGTAAGATCCCATCTGGGGGTCAAGATTCTGCTGGAGGGTCTCCTCCTCAGCACGCCCTTCATAAATTTTATCATGAGCGGATGTGCGCCATGCGTCCTGCTCCCCCAGCCCTCGTGACAAGCTGAGATAGCTGATAAGAACACCTTAATGGTTGAAAAAGAACGACCTTTCTCCAGCAAGTCCTGAAGAAAGGTGAGGAGCTGAGCCAAGTCACAAGAGTAAGAAATAATATTTCTTTCTGTGCACCAAGCTTCAAAAATGTGCCACTTCCGGGCGTAGAGAGACTGTGTTAACACAGCTTGTGCATTTTGAATGGTTATTACCACGTTTTCTGGCAGGCCTGAAGCCACCAGCCTGTTCCTCTCCGCCACCAAGCTAAAGTTAGCCACAGTTCTCGGCCTGAGAGGCGAGACTGTTCCTTCTGGTGACGCAGAGGATCCTTGGAGAGGAGCGGGCAGCGGAACCAGTTCTCCCTCAAGGGCCCTAATTCCTGCTGTCCCTTGAAGGCCAACCAAGTTAGGTAGAGGGCCTTCTTACAGATGAACTGCCACACTACTCTGATCGAGAGTGTTTGGAGGCAGAAGCAATCTTCTGTCATTATTAGACAAAAGTGGAACAGAGTGTCTGTTTTTCCTCATTTTGTTGGGAGTCATGGTTCAGAGGGGTTGCAAGTTTTGAATACGAGCAGATCTCCTGACTCCAGTCCGTTTCCTGGTTGGGTCTGGTTTACTGGTCTCCAACCTCAACAGAGCCCTGGAGCCTGGCGAACGTCCAGTGAGCTGCGTTTCACCCAGTGAGGAGGTGTCGTTTAAGAGCAGGCCTGAATGAGTACAGTGAGCACGGTCACACGCTGCAGGATCACTGCTTGAGCATGGCGTCTCGCCCACTGAGGATAAGGAGACAGCTTCAGCATGAAGATGTGGAGCTGTTCGAGATGGTCCTTTGTGCTGAGCAGGCTTTAGATTGGTTGGTGACAGAAGGTTCAGTCCTCTTCGATTAAAAGGAAGAGGAGTCTGATTTAACTCTGGTGCCATTTCTGTTCTGCACTGAGTGTTTACACACGCTGCAGTTTCATCACCGCTGTCTTTGTGAACGTGTGATAATGGTGTTGGCCCACGGGCTTCTGCCGCGACCCCCCCTTCACTTACTGGCCTTCGTTGAAAAGGGGGCCAGGAAGGTGGGTTATCAGATTCTGCCTGTGCGCACCCCTGGAGCGCGGACGTGTCACGGGTCTGTTTGATTTGTGTATTGCCGGCCCGTGGTCCATAACAGGACGGGGGTTGGAACATGTGACCCGCCTCACCTGCTTCTGTGAGGACTGACGGGCCTGCTTGCAGGCGCCTCTGGACCTGTCTATTGCAGACAGCCCTGAGGCACCCTGCTGGGGTTTATTGATTAGGCTAACACCCCGTGAGCCGTGAGGGATGGGGGGAAAGTTGGCCTTCGCCCTTTATATCGGCTGGAGAGACAGAGGGGACCGTTGTTTCTGTGTTTGTTGTTTTTTTTGGTCAAGAAAAACAGATAGGGGCTGTTTCTTTTGAGCTTTATTCGTGCTTATGTGTAACGACATATTTGACTTTATGTCACTCACAGTAGAAAAGACATGATTCGTGCATGAAACAAAGTTACCAGCTTTTTGTACCGTGCTACAAACAAATTCTGGACGTAAAAAGATAATTTCCCGTACCGCTTGGGCAGGTGATCGTGTAAAGTTATGAAACGGTCCTGGTTCATCAGGCACGCTTCTGTTTAGTGTCCCAATTTGTCGAGGAGGCTCTATGCCGGTCGCCTGGCGGGGAACAAATCTGTTTTTGCTCCAGGCGTGTTCGGTCCGAGGTGGGCCCGGCGGTGGTCTCTGCCGATGCTCTGCCTCGTATGCGGGTCGCTTTTGCGGTAGGGCACGTGTGGCTGAGTGGTGTCGAGGCTGCGAGGCTCTGCTCCCAGCTGACTCCCTGGGGGGGGGGGAGGCTCTTCTGGGGATGCCTACCCGGAGAGCCTCAGCCTGTTTGCGCCTCTGGTCCAACCTGGTCTGAATTCGATCCAGAGTTGATCCAAACAGTCCCGTCGGTTCTATCGAGTGGTGGAGAAAAGGAATTTTTGTCCCTCCGGCAAGTCAGTTAGGGTCATCCACAGATGGCGTTGTGCGATGACCACCTCCGCCATTCCTCTGCCTCTGTGCAACAGCTGCTGTCCCCATCATGCGGAGCACAAAGTCTGTTGCCCTGCGGGCTTCATCCAGCACGTCGGCAGCAGCTTGCTTGTCTGTCATTACCTGGAGCTCCTGCAGTTTTTCAGCCAGGTACGCTTGCATCAATGCAGACGCGTTCATTGTGCGTGCCGCGAGGCCCTGAGCCCTGTAGCATTTTTCGAGCAGAGAGGCCGAAGCTCGACAGACTTTGCCGGGGAGAGTTGGTTTTGTCCCAGATGACTTGGGAGCCAGATGAGACGCCAGCGTGTCCTCCATTTGAGGCACATTGGCTATGCCCGCCTCAGCCATCCCATCCACGTCGAGGATCTACGAGAGCGGGAGCAGCATGGGGGCTCTGGGCTGAGACCAGGTGCGGGTCAGCTCTGTGAGGAAATCTGGAAAGATGGGCATCCTTTTTCAGAGAAGCAGCTACTGATGGGAGCTCAGTTGACCTGGAACTCTATGCTTCCTCAGTCCTGGGTTACATCAGTACATGCTCTGAAAATGTATCCATAAAAAAATATGTTAAATCTTACCCGAACCGAAAACCCTGGTTAAATAAAGATGTCCGCGCCTTGCTGGCAGCCAGGGACACTGCATTCAAGTCCGGAGATAAAGAGGAGCTGAGAAAGAGCAGGAAAGAACTGGAGGATGGCATTAAGAAGGCCAAGGCCACGTATGCACAGAGGATCGAGGGACAGTTCACCTCACAAGACCCACGGAGCATGTGGAAGGGTATTAAATGCATAACAGATTACAAAGGCAAGAACAAACAATGTCCCAAGGACCCATCTCTGCCTGATGCCCTCAATAAGTTTTATGCACGTTTTGATGATCCAAACAGACCAGCTAGCACCAGACTCACCTCATCACCAGATGAAGAGCATCTCAGAGTGACCGCAGCAGAAGTGAGAGGCAGTCTCAGGAAGATTAATCCTCATAAAGCAACCGGACCAGACAACATCCCAGGGAAAGTTCTGAAGGAATGTGCGGACCAGCTCTGTGAGGTGCTGGCTGACATCTTCACCACCTCACTTGCACTGGAGTCAGTTCCCACCTGCCTGAAGACCGCGACCATCATCCCAGTCCCAAAGAGCTCCACAGTGACTGGTCTGAATGACTATAGACCAGTGGCCCTCACCCCGATAGTCGCTAAATGTTTTGAGAAACTGGTCATGTCCCACATCAAGACAACCGTCAACATCAACGAGGACCCTCATCAATATGCATACCGCGAGAACCGATCAACAGAGGACGCCATCTCTTCCGTGGTCCACACTGCTCTCACCCACCTGGATCAGAAGGACTCATACGTGCGTCTGCTCTTTGTGGACTTCACATCTGCCTTCAACACCATGATCCCCCAAACTCTGATAGACAAACTATCTACACTTGGACTAAGCCCCTCCATTTGTAACTGGGTACTAGACTTCTTAACAGACAGACCACAGTCCGTGAAGATTCACAACTTCTCCTCCTCCACCATAACCCTCAGCACTGGCTCTCCTCAAGGATGTGTGCTGAGCCCCCTTCTGTTCACTCTGCTCACATATGATTGTACAGCCACACATCCAGGCTGTCATATTGTTAAGTTTGCAGATGATACAGCGGTGGTGGGATGCATCACAAACAATGATGAGTCCAGCTACAGACAGGAGGTGGAACACCTGGAGAGCTGGTGCAAAGAGAATAATCTTCACATGAATGTGAAGAAGACAAAGGAGATGATTGTGGACTTCAGAAGGAATAAACACACCCACGCCCCACTGAAAATAGGTGGATCTGCAGTGGAAGTGGTCTCCAGCTACAAATACTTGGGTGTACACTTGAATGATAACCTCAGCTGGAGCAACAACACCACCAGCCTGATCAAGAAAGGTCATCAAAGACTCTACTTCCTCAGACGACTGAGACGTGCTGGTCTGAGCAGCCCAGTTCTCACCTCGTTCTACAGGTGTGCAGTGGAGAGCGTCCTGTGCTCCAGCATCAACGTGTGGCATGGAGGCTGCACAGTTGCAGAGAGGAAAGCTCTACAGAGAGTGGTGAAGGCTGCACAGAGGTCTGTCGGAGTCAGTCTCCCCACCATCACAGACATTTACACCTCCAGATGCAGGAAAAGAGCCACCTGCATCATGAAAGACCTCACTCACCCAGCACACTCACTCTTTGCCCCACTCCCCTCAGGACGGAGGTTGAGGAGCATCAAATGTAGAACCACTAGACTGAGGAACAGCTTCTACCCTGAGGCTGTTAGACTCATGAATGAATAAATAAAAATAAAATAAAAATAAACACTGCAAAATATCACATCATGCTGATGCTGATCTGTTTTCTTGTTGCTGTGTTCATCTGTGACCATCTGCTCATACAGACTCATGTTCGTGCTGCTGTTTATAATGATGTTTTTCCACTATATTAGGGCTTAGTGTATTACTAGTTGATGTTTTTCTTAGTTAATTCTAGATGTTATTACTGTTTTTCTCTTGCATTTGTTGTTGGATGTAACTGGGACCCCGTGTACATAATCTCGTTTTCATCACATGTACCACATGCGGTGCAAATGACAATAAAGACTCTCTGACTCTCTCTGACTCTGACTCTGATCCTTTGCCTCGTTGCAGCCTGCTGCTTAGAATAGAAATAATTTCCTGCCAACCTCGTGACTTGTTGACGAGGTGGAGGTTCCGGCCATGGGACCTGCAGCGCGTCCGTTGCTCTGTGACACAAGTCGAACAGAGCAGGGATCGAGAAGTCAGTCTCCGGGAGCACAGGCACCGGGGTGTGAGACAGGTCTCCCTCCTGTTCCTCGTGCTCAGCGTCTGCTTCATCCGCAGAGAATTCACCTGAGGCTGAGATTGAGATCTCGTCCTCGTTCAGCAAGCCACGGGTGTCGAAGTCAACTGTTGAGTACCCTATAGGGGCCAGCATGTCCAGGCTGTCGCCCCATTCGCCCTGGGTACTGTCTTCCAGGGCCATGTTCTCGAGCTCCGGCATGGGAGTGAGAAGTTCAGTTGTGTCCAGGTCTGTTGGCGCTGCAGCAGCACCCATGGCTTTGGCGACAAAGTCTGTCCGTTGCCTCCTCACCGCCTCCAGCATCTGGCTGCAGTGTTGGCATGACTCTGGCGCATCCAGCGCCATGTTTGCGTGTAACATTCCCAGGCAGACGGGACAGGCCTCATGGGTGTCCGTCGCCGAGGGGGAGAAACCGCATCCGTTGAGTTCAGGTTTACGCGAGGTGAAGGGCAATAAGAGATAGATGGATGGGCGTCAGCACCTTAAGTACCAGAGGGCGGGGCCTCTGGCGTGACGCTGACGCTCCTGCCTTAAAGGCGTGATTGTATTCCTTCAGGTAATTGCACGGGGGTGCAATTCCCATAGCATTATGTTGCACCGAGTGACATGACTGATAAGGGAACTATAATTTCTGTTTTATTTTTGTTTGTTTTTATCACGAAATGTATAGTTCTCGTCAGAATGCTCTGAAATATCACAATATTATATTTGAGCCATATCGCCCACCCCTACCATTTACTATGTCCCCTCAGGCAGTTTCCCCTCCCTCTGTCAACTTGCCTTGTCCACCCATTCCCAGTTTCATTTAGTCACAGCTACAGCCACTCTTCTCATCAGTCCCAGTCATCATTCACTCATTGGTCAAGCATGTTTAGCTTTTCATGCCATGTCTGGTCCTCCCCGCATCTTCTTGTGCTCCTCCTTCATGATTGTCTCCTAAAAGAATTTTGTATATTTTGTGCTGCCCCGTCGTTTTGTTTAAATAAAGTTTTTAGTATACAGGGGGTCCCCGACTTACGAGCGCTCTTACTTACGAGGTTCCGGATTTACGAGCTCACTAACGAACAGTAAATTTGTAAGGAACATACAGAAAATACAGCACTTTTATGTGTTTTTAGATGAAAGTGTGTTAGCTAACCATTTGGAAACAAGTTTCTGTGCATGTTTATGACTAGTATGAACGTTTGTGATGAAAAACGAGTGTTCGTAGTAGCGCTAGCATAAATTTTCCGACTTACGACCGAAAATCCGGACTTACGAGAACACGTGTTTCATGTTCCGACGTACGAGATTTCGTCTTACAAGATAGTCGGAGGAACGGAACACGCTCGTAAGTCGGGGACCCCCTGTAGTTTTTTTAGCTTCTTGCGTCAGTATGCATTCTTGCGTCTAACCTTCCACAACCGTGACAAAACCCATTCAGTGATTCACGAACAGACAAAAACGCAGCAGCGTAAACAGAATCACGACATTCTAACACGTTGTGGTGGTGACCGGCTGAGAAGATAACAGACCCGTTTGAGCCAGGTGTGTTAAAGCCTGCGAGTATCTGAAAGTTTTAGGATGTGGTTCTCAGTTTAATAAAATTAAAACTTGCTTTAACGCTCACTCTTAAAACGCTGTCATACCTGTAACTTTTTCTTTTCTAATTGCAGTCTTATGCCCTCTGAGATGCGCCTCGGTGCCTAAGCTCGTTTATACCTGTCACACATTAATGAATTCTTAGGTCATGAATGTTTCATGACTTAGTGAGTTCGTATATGCAAACTGCTCGGTAAGAAACATGATTGATTGCATTTCATTCCTCCTCAGGCTAATGTAGCCTATACTCTGTTCAATAAAAGGGTGCAATGCTTCCGTCTGCGCTACAAACAACCGGTGGTGTTTTTTATTAAGTAATATTTGAATGTTCTTTTAAAAAAATACACAACAAAACACAGTAATTAGTCTTTACATTGTCCAGGTTGGTCCCACGTCTAAGGTGTTAAACAAATGATCCTGACAGAGTTGGCAGTGGGGGGAACTCGTCAGCACACACTGTTCTAACTGGGTCGGACAGGGCTAAATCCAGGAGACCTGTGGTTTTGCCTCTCTCCAGACAGACACGTCAGGATCATTTGAAAGCTAGCTCTGGTTGTAGGCGAGGTGCTCTGTCAGCAGCTCGAACGCTGCATTTGGCTTCTGTTCCCAAAGGAAGAATTCTGTCAAATTACATTCCCTGACAAGAGGCGTTAAATTAATAGTTTGTTGGCTTCAATCAGGTTCTGGGGTGTTAAATGGACCGTACAGCACACAGGCAGGGAGAACTTATCTGAAACAAATGTTCAGTCCCAGTTTACATCGATCAAAACTGTTCTGATTTTGATGTTTTACATTTGTACAACCAACAGAAGCTCTCTATCCATCGGCCAGAATGCATTCCTCACCCATGGACACAAACTCTGGGTCAAAAAACCAGACTGCAGACACAGGTGGTCAAAGTACCGTAATTTCCAGACTGTAAGCCTCTAATTTTTTCACACACTTTAAACAACGTCGCGGCAAATTTATGGAATTATTAGTATTATTTATTTTTTACAAGCTAATGAGCTTCATGCTGCCAAAACATTCAGCCTTGTCACATTCTCATAGCTGCCCAATACATGTCTCTCTTGGGGGGTGGGGTCCTGATGACTCAGTAAGACTTACCTGTATAAATAAAGGTTTAAAAAAAATTCTGACAAATGAAATTACTAAGTAATGAAATGAAATGAATTCTGACAAATGAAATTACTGAGTAAGTCAGGCTCGTTTCCAGTGAGAGTTGGACTCCGCCAAGGTTGCCCTTTGTCACCGATTCTGTTCATAACTTTTATGGACAGAATTTCTAGGCGCAGCCAAGGTGTTGAGAGGATCCGTTTTGGTGACCTTAGAATCGCTTCTCTGTTTTTTGCAGATGATGTGGTCCTACTGGCTTCATCAGATCGTGATCTACAGCTTTCACTGGAGCGGTTTGCAGCCGAGTGTGATGCGGCCGGGATGAGGATCAGTTCCTCCAAATCCGAGGCCATGGTCTTGAGCCGGAAAAGGGTAGCATGCCCTCTCCGGGTCGGGGAGGAGGTCCTGCCCCAAGTGGAGGAGTTTAAGTATCTCGGGGTCTTGTTCACGAATGAGGGAAAACTGGAGCGTGAGATCGATAGGCGGATAGGTGCAGCATCCGCAGTGAAGCGGGCGCTGTACCGGTCTGTCGTGGTGAAGAGAGAGCTGAGTCGAAAGGCAAAGCTCTCAATTTACCGATCGATCTACGTTCCCACCCTCATCTATGGTCATGAGCTTTGGGTTGTGACCGAAAGAACGAGATCTCGGATACAAGCGGCTGAAATGAGTTTTCTCCGCAGGGTGTCTGGACTCTCCCTTAGAGATAGGGTGAGAAGCTCAGTCATCCGGGAGGGACTCGGAGTAGAGCCGCTGCTTCTCCACATCGAGAGGAGCCAGTTGAGGTGGCTCGGGCATCTGGTTAGGATGCCTCCTGGACGCCTCCCTGGTGAGGTGTTCCGGGCATGTCCCACCGGGAGGAGACCCAGAGGAAGACCCAGGACACGCTGGAGGGACTATGTTTCTCGGCTGGCCTGGGAACGCCTTGGGATTCCCCCAGAGGAGCTGCTCCAAGTGGCTGGGGAGAGGGAAGTCTGGGCCTCCCTACTTAAGGCCGGCGCAGAGCTCCGCGCTGGACCGAGCCCCGCGCCACGCGCGTGTGCTGCGCGTGGGGGGTTCACAGCAGAGCTCAGCGTGAAGCAGCGTGTGGCTCCAACGTTTTCGCTCCAAATACTTGATGTCATTTGAGCAGAAGCAGGGCGGAGCGTTTAGCTACGGGACAAATTGAGGTCGCTGATTGGTCATTTGCTGACAGCCTACTGATTTGATTGACAGGTCGGGTCTGAGAAGAATGTCGGGTCTGAAGAAAAGGCAGAGGGCTGTGCAGCTTTGTTCTGTGTTTATATGTTAATAAAAAAGTCCTAAAAATTAAAATTAAAACAGGGAGCGCTGGTCCTTCAACCCACACAGCAGACAAGCACACCAGGAAATGTTTAGAACCTGCGCATCCACGTTGGACATGAGTTTAGTTCACTCGTGACAAGTTCATTCATTCCTCCTCATCGGAGGAGGAAGTGAATGGTGACCGCTTCAAGCGATTACTTGACTTTAGGCAAAAAAACAAAAGAAAAGGCCCGATCAGCGATAAAGAAGAGGAATTTAATTCATTTGTGTGTCATACAAAACAGTCCGCCACCAGGGCAGTTTATTGTGAGACACCGCGCGCGCGTGAGCGGCCGTAAAATTTGAGCTTGGCGCGTTCGCGCGAGCGTTCAAAGGCTTGTGCAAGCGGAGCTCGCACAACGTGGCGCCGTGTGGCCTCGCGCTCGCGCTAGCGCAGAGCTATGCCTCGCCCTTTAGGCTGCTACCCCCGCAACCTGACCCCGGATAAGCGGACGAAAATGGATGGATGGATGGATGAAATTACTGAACCATTGAAATTACTGAACCATTGAAATTACTGAAGCAGTGAAATTACTGAACAGCTGATAGTGAAACCAATGAAACCAAGTTTTAGCGGTACCACTTAATTTCCCCCCTCCGTGGGGGCACACGGAGTTTACTGTGGCTCCTCAGACTGACAAAGCCTTTTGTGTAAAAGACAAAATGTTTCAACAGAGGACCTGACTTAACTTTGTTAGACTTCCTGGTAGGCTACTGTATTTATTTATTTTTTAATCAGCTATGTTTATGCTTTGGGTGTAACTGGGACCCTGTGGGTCATGTTTTTGCCCTCACCTGTCTGAGTTTCTGCTCCTTCATGCCATAGTCCCTGTTTTTCCCTGCTTTTATTCGTGTTTTTGTTTATCGTGCTTTATGCTCTGCTGTAGCCACTCTTAGCCACGCCCACTCGTTCCTCCACAGCAGTCAGCCCTGATTCCATGCGCCTGTTCAGCTCACTACTTAAGCTCCACGTTCACAGTCGAAGACCTTGTGTTTGTAGATGTCCAGCATCCATGCCATAGTTTTGCCTGCCTCTCCTGGTTTGATACCACACCTGTTCTGGACTCTGCCTTCTGACCACGGTAACGGCACTGCTTATGATTTTCACAACTTCGCTCTTTGGATCATGTTTTGGATTTGGATTAGGATCTCTGCCCAACGGTTCTCGACCCAAGCCTGCTTCACCGGACATCACCCTTGAATTACCCCTAAAACTGGACTCTGCTTGTTCACTCTCTGCTGCTGCCTCCTCACAGCCTATGGATGACCATCTGGGATGACCTCTCAAACTCGACTGTGAAGATCAGACCCGTGCCTGGAACCAGACCCTGATCAATAAATCATTGTCAGGGAAGCACAAAAATTCATTTTTGGCCGATATCCGATATGTCGACATGTTAAAACTTATTTGGCTGATTACTGATACCAATACCGATATTTTATTCCTAGACCTACTTACAAAGATTACAGTGAAATTAAAATACTTCATTTTTCTGCATGGTCTTTGTCAGTTTGGCCTGCTACCAAATGCAGATTGATTTATTTATTCATTCATTTTATAATAAAATACACAATATACACATAAAAAAAGAAAAAAAAACACAGATTCTAAAACAGATGCCAAAAAGGAGGCTGAAAATGATGTAACACTTCAACTTGGATTATGTTTAATGTCAAATTTATTCAAGACATTTACTTTCTCTAATACAATGACAACACTCGAACAGTGAAAATTTGTAAATTTTTACAAACCTAAACTCAAAAGCACACATGATGTCATAACATTGTGCTGGCACTGAAGGCATCTTTGTCACTGGGTTGTCATACAAAAACAGTGCCTTACACACACACACACACACACACACACACACACACACACACACACACACACACACACAGGTTTGTCAATGTGGTTTAGCCGGACTTTTTCGCCAAACCCGCCCGAAGGTGTAATACGGGGTCTACCCCTTCCCGAGGTCCTAGCGACCTGGGACCAAGCTCAGTGCACTCTAAAAATTTTGAAAAAAATTTGGGTCCCTTTAGCTTTCCGATAGGAGCTTCACAGCACGTTTTACCACCCAGACTCCAGTGTGGTTTACAAGGACGTCAAAAAATGTGGTTTATGAGGACAAACATGCATTATGGGGTCTTTAAAGGGACATTTAAACTCCGCCTACTTAACATAAAATTAACATAAAACACACAAATGTGACAGGACACTGCATTAGGAGAACTATTTTTTGAACTGCTTTTATTAAACAAATTATGCACATACTTTATTTACATTCACTAAAAAAACTTCAATAACAAAATCTTCAAATGTTTAAAATAAAATAAAAAATAAAAACTTAAATTCTGGTGACATATTTACATTATTATAAAACATATCAACATATACATATTTCTAAAACAAATTTTTACTTTTTCTGCAGGGTTAATCACAACACAATGTAAAGTACAGGTGATCCCCGACTTACGAGCGATGAAAGACTTCTGAGATGACATATTTACATATTATAAAACATTAACATTATAAACCTGAACATATTTCTAAAACAAAATTTACTTTATTTACAAGGTTCATCACAACACACTGTAAAGTACAGGTGATCCCCGACTTACGAGCGACGAAAGACTTCCTCAGTCTGAGATGCTGTATTCAGCTCAGTCTTATAAAGACTTCCTCAGTCTGAGGTGCTACATTCAGCTCAGTCTCATAAATAGCACCCTCTCAAAGTGGATCAAACAGTTTGCTGATGACAGCCAAAACCAGCTGCTCATATGATCACATGATTAGGCTGATGGTCCTCATTGATCATGTGAGCAACTGGTTTTGGCTGTCATCAGGAAGTCTTTATTTATAAGACTGAGCTGAATGCATCTCAGACTGAGGAAGTCTTTCGGATGAAAGACTTCCTTAGTCTGAGATACTGTATTCAGCTCAGTCTTATAAATAAAGACTTTATGATGACAGCCAAAACCAGTTGCTCACATGATCAAGGAGGACCATCAGCCTAAACATTGCCCATTTGCTACATCCATTCATTATCTTTACCCGTTTCTTCCATTTTGGGTCACGGGGGTCGCCGGTGCACATATCCAACAATCACAAGGACAAGTCTCCAGTCCATCACAGGGACACGTGGACAAGTCACCAGTCCATCACAGGGACACCTGGAAAGGTCTCCAGTCCATCACAGGGACAGCTGGACAAGCCACCAGTACATCACAGGGACACGTGGACAAGTCTCTAGTCCATCACAGGGACACGTGGACAAGTTTCCAGTCCATCACATGGACACCTGCACAAGTCTCCAGTTCATCACAGGGACATATGGACAAGTCTCCAGTCTATCACAGGGACACGTGAACGTCTCCAGTCCATCATAGGACACATGGACAGGTCTCCAGTCCATCACAGGGACACGTGGACAAGTCTCCAGTCCATCACAAGGACATATGGACAAGTCTCCAGTCCATCACAGGGACACGTGGACAAGTCACCAGTCCATCACAGGGACACCTACACAAGTCACCAGTCCATCACAAGGACATATGGACAAGTCTCCAGTCCATCACAGGGACATGTGGACAAGTCTCCAGTCCATCACAAGGACATATGGACAAGTCTCCAGTCCATCACAAGGACATATGGACAAGTCTCCAGTCCATCACAAGGACATATGGACAAGTCTCCAGTCTATCACAGGGACACGTGAACGTCTCCAGTCCATCACAGGACACATGGACAGGTCTCCAGTCCATCACAGGGACACATGGACAAGTCTCCAGTCCATCACAGGGACACGTGGACAAGTCTCCAGTCCATCACAGGGACACATTTACAAGTCACCAGTCCATCACAGGGACACGTGGATAAGTCTCTAGTCCATCACAGGGACACATTTACAAGTTTCCAGTCCATCACAGGGACACGTGGACAAGTCTTCAGTCCATCACAAGGACATATGGACAAGTCTCCAGCCAGTCTATCACAGGGACACGTGAATGTCTCCAGTCCATCACAGGGACACATGGACAGCTCTCCAGTCTATCACAGGGACACATGGAAAAGTCTCCAGTCCATCACAGGGACACCTGGACAGGTCTCCAGTCCATCACAGGGACACATGGACAAGTCTCCAGTCTATCACAGGGACACGTGGACAGCTCTCCAGTCTATCACAGGGACACATGGAAAGTCTCCAGTCCATCACAGGGACACCTGGACAGGTCTCCAGTCCATCACAGGGATACATGGACAAGTCTCCAGTCCATCACAGGGACACGTGG
>JBBPBX010089990.1:0-14199 GCA_038048925.1 Garcialebias charrua
AGTACTCATCTTGGTTCTCCTCTTAGTACTCATCTTGGTTCTCCTCTTAGTACTCATCTTGGTTCTCCTCTTAGTACTTATCTTGGTTCTCCTCTTAGTAGTACTTATCTTGGTTCTCCTCTTAGTACGTATCTTGGTTCTCCTCTTAGTACTCATCTTGGTTCTCCTCTTAGTACTCATCTTGGTTCTCCTCTTAGTACTCATCTTGGTTCTCCTCTTAGTACTCATCTTGGTTCTCCTCTTAGTACTTATCTTGGTTCTCCTCTTAGTACGTATCTTGGTTCTCCTCTTAGTACTTATCTTGGTTCTCCTCTTAGTACTCATCTTGGTTCTCCTCTTAGTACTTATCTTGGTTCTCCTCTTAGTACTTATCTTGGTTCTCCTCTTAGTACTTATCTTGGTTCTCCTCTTAGTACTTATCTTGGTTCTCCTCTTAGTACTTATCTTGGTTCTCCTCTTAGTACGTATCTTGGTTCTCCTCTTAGTACGTATCTTGGTTCTCCTCTTAGTACTTATCTTGGTTCTCCTCTTAGTACTCATCTTGGTTCTCCTCTTAGTACTCATCTTGGTTCTCCTCTTAGTACTCATCTTGGTTCTCCTCTTAGTACTCATCTTGGTTCTCCTCTTAGTACTCATCTTGGTTCTCCTCTTAGTACTCATCTTGGTTCTCCTCTTAGTACTCATCTTGGTTCTCCTCTTAGTACTCATCTTGGTTCTCCTCTTAGTACTCATCTTGGTTCTCCTCTTAGTACTCATCTTGGTTCTCCTCTTAGTACTCATCTTGGTTCTCCTCTTAGTACTCATCTTGGTTCTCCTCTTAGTACTCATCTTGGTTCTCCTCTTAGTACTCATCTTGGTTCTCCTCTTAGTACTCATCTTGGTTCTCCTCTTAGTACTCATCTTGGTTCTCCTCTTAGTACTCATCTTGGTTCTCCTCTTAGTACTCATCTTGGTTCTCCTCTTAGTACTCATCTTGGTTCTCCTCTTAGTACTCATCTTGGTTCTCCTCTTAGTACTCATCTTGGTTCTCCTCTTAGTACTCATCTTGGTTCTCCTCTTAGTACTCATCTTGGTTCTCCTCTTAGTACTCATCTTGGTTCTCCTCTTAGTACTTATCTTGGTTCTCCTCTTAGTACTTATCTTGGTTCTCCTCTTAGTACGTATCTTGGTTCTCCTCTTAGTACTCATCTTGGTTCTCCTCTTAGTACTCATCTTGGTTCTCCTCTTAGTACTCATCTTGGTTCTCCTCTTAGTACTCATCTTGGTTCTCCTCTTAGTACGTATCTTGGTTCTCCTCTTAGTAGTACTTATCTTGGTTCTCCTCTTAGTACGTATCTTGGTTCTCCTCTTAGTACGTATCTTGGTTCTCCTCTTAGTACTCATCTTGGTTCTCCTCTTAGTACTTATCTTGGTTCTCCTCTTAGTACTCATCTTGGTTCTCCTCTTAGTACTTATCTTGGTTCTCCTCTTAGTACTCATCTTGGTTCTCCTCTTAGTACTTATCTTGGTTCTCCTCTTAGTACTTATCTTGGTTCTCCTCTTAGTACTTATCTTGGTTCTCCTCTTAGTACTTATCTTGGTTCTCCTCTTAGTACTCATCTTGGTTCTCCTCTTAGTACTCATCTTGGTTCTCCTCTTAGTACTCATCTTGGTTCTCCTCTTAGTACTCATCTTGGTTCTCCTCTTAGTACTCATCTTGGTTCTCCTCTTAGTACTCATCTTGGTTCTCCTCTTAGTACTCATCTTGGTTCTCCTCTTAGTACTCATCTTGGTTCTCCTCTTAGTACTCATCTTGGTTCTCCTCTTAGTACTCATCTTGGTTCTCCTCTTAGTACTCATCTTGGTTCTCCTCTTAGTACTCATCTTGGTTCTCCTCTTAGTACTCATCTTGGTTCTCCTCTTAGTACTCATCTTGGTTCTCCTCTTAGTACTCATCTTGGTTCTCCTCTTAGTACTCATCTTGGTTCTCCTCTTAGTACTCATCTTGGTTCTCCTCTTGGTACTCATCTTGGTTCTCCTCTTGGTACTCATCTTGGTTCTCCTCTTAGTACTCATCTTGGTTCTCCTCTTAGTACTCATCTTGGTTCTCCTCTTAGTACTCATCTTGGTTCTCCTCTTAGTACTCATCTTGGTTCTCCTCTTAGTACTTATCTTGGTTCTCCTCTTAGTAGTACTTATCTTGGTTCTCCTCTTAGTACGTATCTTGGTTCTCCTCTTAGTACTCATCTTGGTTCTCCTCTTAGTACTCATCTTGGTTCTCCTCTTAGTACTCATCTTGGTTCTCCTCTTAGTACTTATCTTGGTTCTCCTCTTAGTACTCATCTTGGTTCTCCTCTTAGTACTCATCTTGGTTCTCCTCTTAGTACTCATCTTGGTTCTCCTCTTAGTACTCATCTTGGTTCTCCTCTTAGTACTCATCTTGGTTCTCCTCTTAGTACTCATCTTGGTTCTCCTCTTAGTACTATCTTGGTTCTCCTCTTAGTAGTACTTATCTTGGTTCTCCTCTTAGTACGTATCTTGGTTCTCCTCTTAGTACGTATCTTGGTTCTCCTCTTAGTACTCATCTTGGTTCTCCTCTTAGTACTTATCTTGGTTCTCCTCTTAGTACTTATCTTGGTTCTCCTCTTAGTACTCATCTTGGTTCTCCTCTTAGTACTCATCTTGGTTCTCCTCTTAGTACTCATCTTGGTTCTCCTCTTAGTACTCATCTTGGTTCTCCTCTTAGTACTCATCTTGGTTCTCCTCTTAGTACTCATCTTGGTTCTCCTCTTAGTACTCATCTTGGTTCTCCTCTTAGTACTCATCTTGGTTCTCCTCTTAGTACTCATCTTGGTTCTCCTCTTAGTACTCATCTTGGTTCTCCTCTTAGTACTCATCTTGGTTCTCCTCTTAGTACTCATCTTGGTTCTCCTCTTAGTACTTATCTTGGTTCTCCTCTTAGTACTCATCTTGGTTCTCCTCTTAGTACTCATCTTGGTTCTCCTCTTAGTACTCATCTTGGTTCTCCTCTTAGTACTCATCTTGGTTCTCCTCTTAGTACTCATCTTGGTTCTCCTCTTAGTACTCATCTTGGTTCTCCTCTTAGTACTCATCTTGGTTCTCCTCTTAGTACTTATCTTGGTTCTCCTCTTAGTACTTATCTTGGTTCTCCTCTTAGTACTTATCTTGGTTCTCCTCTTAGTACTCATCTTGGTTCTCCTCTTAGTACTCATCTTGGTTCTCCTCTTAGTACTCATCTTGGTTCTCCTCTTAGTACTCATCTTGGTTCTCCTCTTAGTACTTATCTTGGTTCTCCTCTTAGTACTCATCTTGGTTCTCCTCTTAGTACTCATCTTGGTTCTCCTCTTAGTACTCATCTTGGTTCTCCTCTTAGTACTCATCTTGGTTCTCCTCTTAGTACTCATCTTGGTTCTCCTCTTAGTACTATCTTGGTTCTCCTCTTAGTACTTATCTTGGTTCTCCTCTTAGTACGTATCTTGGTTCTCCTCTTAGTACTCATCTTGGTTCTCCTCTTAGTACTCATCTTGGTTCTCCTCTTAGTACTTATCTTGGTTCTCCTCTTAGTACTTATCTTGGTTCTCCTCTTAGTACTTATCTTGGTTCTCCTCTTAGTACTATCTTGGTTCTCCTCTTAGTACTTATCTTGGTTCTCCTCTTAGTACGTATCTTGGTTCTCCTCTTAGTACTTATCTTGGTTCTCCTCTTAGTACTCATCTTGGTTCTCCTCTTAGTACGCATCTTGGTTCTCCTCTTAGTACTCATCTTGGTTCTCCTCTTAGTACTCATCTTGGTTCTCCTCTTAGTACTCATCTTGGTTCTCCTCTTAGTACTCATCTTGGTTCTCCTCTTAGTACTCATCTTGGTTCTCCTCTTAGTACTTATCTTGGTTCTCCTCTTAGTACTTATCTTGGTTCTCTGATTGTTGACCAGTACAGGCAAAAGAGAGCACATTACACCAGTCTTGGGCTCCCTGCACTGGCTACTGGTTCATCTTCAAATCCAGTTCAAAATTCTCCTGTACAGGTCCTTCTCAAAAAATGTGCATATTGTGATAAAGGTCATTATTTTCCATAATGTAATGATAACAATGAAACTTTCATATATTTTAGATTCATTGCACACCAACTGAAATATTTCAGGTCTTTCATTGTTTTAATACTGATGATTTTGGCATACAGCTCATGAAAACCCAAAATTCCTGTCTAAAAAAATTAGCATATCATGAAAAGTTTCTCTAAACGAGCTATTAACCTAATCATCTGAATCAACAAATTAACTCTAAACACCTGCAAAAGATTCCTGAGGCTTTTAAAAACTCCCAGCCTGGTTCATTACTCAAAACCACAATCATGGGTAAGACTGCCGACCTGACTGCTGTCCAGAAGGCCATCATTGACACCCTCAAGCAAGAGGGTAAGACACAGAAATAAATTTCTGAACGAATAGGCTGTTCCCAGAGTGCTGTATCAAGGCACCTCAGTGGGAAGTCTGTGGGAAAAGTGTGGCAGAAAACGCTGCACAACGAGAAGAGGTGACCGGACCCTGAGGAAGATTGTGGAGAAGGGCCGATTCCAGAGCCACCGTGCACAGGTGTGTGCAGGAAATGGGCTACAGGTGCCGCATTCCCCAGGTCAAGCCACTTTTGAACCAGAAACAGCGGCAGAAGCGCCTGACCTGGACTACAGAGAAGCAGCACTGGACTGTTGCTCAGTGGTCCAAAGTACTTTTTTCAGATGAAAGCAAAGTTTGCATGTCATTCAGAAATCAAGGTGCCAGAGTCTGGAGGAAGACTGGGGAGAAGGAAATGCCAGAAGTCCAGTGTCAAGTACCCACAGTCAGTGATGGTCTGGGGTGCCATGTCAGCTGCTGGTGTTGGTCCACTGTGTTTTATCAAGGGCAGGGTCAATGCAGCTATCAGGAGATTTTGGAGCACTTCATGCTTCCATCTGCTGAAAAGCTTTATGGAGATGAAGATTTCATTTTTCAGCACGACCTGGCACCTGCTCACAGTGCCAAAACCACTGGTAACTGGTTTACTGTACTGACCATGGTATTACTGTGCTCAATTGGCCTGCCAACTCTCCTGACCTGAACCCCAGAGAGAATCTGTGAATATTGTGAAGAGAAAGTTGAGAGACACAAGACCCAACACTCTGGATGAACTTAGGCTGCTATCGAAGCCTCCTGG
Organism: Garcialebias charrua; assembly: GCA_038048925.1. Taxonomy (NCBI): domain Eukaryota; kingdom Metazoa; phylum Chordata; class Actinopteri; order Cyprinodontiformes; family Rivulidae; genus Garcialebias; species Garcialebias charrua. The sequence continues at coordinate 5,189 of JBBPBX010089990.1, forward strand.
ACCTCCATGACACCTCAGCAGGGCCACAGGCTGATTGTCTCCATGCCACGCTGCATTGAAGCAGTCATTTCTGCAAAAGGATTCCCGACCAAGTATTGAGTGCATAACTGAACATAATTATTTGAAGGTTGACTTTTTTTGTATTAAAAACACTTTTCTTTTATTGGTCGGATGAAATATGCTAATTTTTTGAGACATGAATTTTGGGTTTTCATGAGCTGTATGCCAAAATCATCAGTATTAAAACAATAAAAGACCTGAAATATTTCATTTGGTGTGCAATGAATCTAAAATATATGAAAGTTTCATTTTTATCATTACATTATGGAAAATAATGACCTTTATCACAATATGCTAATTTTTTTGACAAGGACCTGTATGTCTACAAATCACTGAACAGTCTTGCCCCCTCCCCATCTCTCTGATTTGACACACCCGTATGTCCCACCACGTTCCCTGAGGTCAGCGGACCAGTTGCTCCTCACAGTTCCAGGAACTCGTCTTAAACGCAGAGGTGACAGGTCTTCTCTGTAGCAGGACCAAGACTTTGGAATGAGTTACCTCTGCTCGTCAGACAGGCTCCTCCCTCTCGGTTTTCAAATCCCGTTTGAAGACCCATTACTATTCTGTTGCTTTCAACACCAGATCTGTGTTTGGTCGTTTTATTTATTATCTGCAATGTTTTTATGTCTATATTCTGTTTATTTATTAATTTACGTCATTTTGTGTGTTGCCTGTTTGTTTGTACAGCACTTTGGTTGGCCTTGTTGCTGTTTTAAGTGCTCTATAAATAAAATGCTATGGTACTTTTTTTTGGTTCTCTGTACTCTCCTTGGTTCTCCTCTTGGTTCTCCTCTCAGCATCTCTACAATTATCAAACCAAAACATAAATGATTAAAAATCACTTCAGGATAATATTCACATTGTTAAATAGTTTAGAACTGGATCTCTCTCAAATGAAGAAAACTCCACTAAGTTTTTAAGTTTTATTTTCTAAATCTTTGTAAATTTCCTTCTGACCTACAGAAAGACGTCAGGATGAGTTTCACACGTAATGATGAATGTTTTTATTTTATTTCCCTCCAGAATGTAAACAGCGTGAACGTGGAGCCCCAGTCTGGGACCACCCTGGCCTCGGACGAAGCCGAAGCAGCTAACCAGTCTCCAGACGGTAAGCTCCGCCCCCATGGGGATGTGTCTAAACGCTGAAACACAACGGGGAACATGGTGCAATCTGTGCTCGCTTGTTGCCTGTTGCTATTTCAGAACCGCTTGTTTCATCGGGGAACGTGTTTGTCTATTTGTGTCCCTCTCCGAGACGCTCGGCACCGGTTGGTTCTCCCCGGAGGCTCCGGGTCGCCATGACGGCTCAGACACCCGAGGACCCGCAGGAAGCTCGTTTTTAAAGATTTAAAACAACGGGTCACAGTGAAGTTCTGCTCAGATGTTCAGGTCAAAGGTCATAAACTGAGAAGTTTTGTTTTGGTCCGAGGTTAAAAAGTTTAATTTCAGAGGAGGTGGTGTCTGAAAGGAGCCGACAACCTCGAGTTCTGCTCAGAAACTGCAGGAACCACGAGTAAACCAGCTGGGAACAACAAAGTTGTTAAAACCACAAAACAGTAAAGTGATTTAAAAGTCTGCTTTAGATTTAATAAACAGAAAATTATAGAAAGAGTTCTGATGGTGCAGCTGTTTTAATCAAACATTCAGCTGAGAGACACTAATCCTAAACTTATTCAAGGTGGGTTCAGAAGAGCCAGAGGTCAAAGGTCAGAGTTCCCCTGAAAGCTTGCAGGAGGATCTGGGTCGTAAGAAACAAGGACCGATCAGGACTTTTGCACAGGACTAAACCAGATGTGCATATTTTTACATAGCATTTGATAAAACAGCGTTTCAGCTGGTTGCCAAGAAAGGCCGACGCTTCGGCTGTTGTGCTGCTTTTATTAGCTCACACAACGTTTTGTCTCAGATTAATTAAAATTAAACGTAATATTTTATTTATTTATTCTGCAAACCTCTCAAATCTCCAAACGATGTTTTTGACGCCGCATTTGGAGCCCGTGTTCGGATGGACACGGTGAAAAAGTCATGGTGAATTTTTCTGACTTAATTCTGGAGTATTTAGATTTGTTTGGATCTTTTAGAAATAAAATAAATCTGGATTAAGACAGATTAGTCAGCAGACTGAAGAACCAATTAAAATCGTCTACTTTTAAAGAATCAGTCGTGTTTTACTATAAAAATATTTCCTGGTTGTTAAATGTACATTTATTGTTAAGTTATGCAATAAAACCGTTTTGTGTTTTCGTCCTGTGTTCTGAACATCAGCCGAATAAAAACCTTCGGCTGATCTCTGATCCGATGTTTTGTCACATGAGATTATTCTGTGTTGCAGACTCCGGTAAGGATCACGCCGCGGCGCCTCCCGGCGTGGTGTGGCGCGTCACCGGCGGCCTCTTCAACGTCACCAAGGGTGTTGTCGGCGCCGCGGTGGGCGGAGTCGCCTGGGTCGGGGGGAAGAGCCTGGAGATCACCAAGTCGGCTGTGACCACGGTGCCCTCCATGGGGGTGGGGCTGGTGAAGGGCGGAGTCTCCGCCGTGGCCGGGGGCGTGTCCAGTGTGGGCTCGACGGTGGCCAGCAAGGTTCCGTTCACGACCAAGAGGAAGGACAAGGCGGAGTGAGGAAGAGGATGGTTGACCCCGCCCTGAGCCAGTCGGACCTTTTCTGGAACGTCCCGTCAGAACGACGACACGTAGACTGATGCTAAAACTCCTCAACCTTCAGTAGTACCACGTCTCCATGGCAACCTTCATCTCACCTGGAGGGAGCGAGGCTCCAGGTGAGAGATGAGGCGGAGCTCACGATGAACCGCTCTGAGGTTCTGTCCACTTCCTGCTCCTCTGTCTGCGTTCTGCCGACGTTTGCTGGAAACTTTGTTTGTTTGTTTCTGTTTGTTTAGCGGTGGTGTCAGAAGTATTAATGAACCTGTTTGACCTCTGTCTGCTGCGAGGAGCCCGAGGTGCCGTCACTCCATCAGCCTGACTGGGCTCAGAAGTCTTTCTCCTGAAATCTGTTTTGTCTCTTTACGAAATGTTCAAATGCTGCAAAAGACCAGAAATACTCGGCGGCGTCTGATCTCTGGAGGAAACGAGCCTGGCGTCGTTAGAAACGGCTCAGAAAAGCTGAAATGTTCCGTTATTTCTCTATTTCAATAAAGTAGATCAGAAATTAATTCTCTATTTCAATAAAGTAGATCAGAAGGTTAAAGACGCGCTGAGTTTGTGTCCGTTTCTGTTTGAAAGGTGTTTAAGAAGATTCTTCAAGTCTGACGTTTGTTTCAGGAAGTCCAGTTTGTCCCCACTCGTCATCAGGACGCGATGAACCAGTGTCTGCCTAAATTATCATAAAACATTTTTTTTTAAACAAGTAGTTTGTTCATTTGCCCAATAACCAAGGTGACATTTTGTTCTTCTGGAAAACCTAAAGTAAAATTATACAAAGAAGTCACAAGTAAATGATAAACTGACTGTGCTTGTGCAGCTCCTTTCTACAGGTCCTTCTAAAAAAATTAGCATATCATGAAAAGGTTCTCTAAATGAGCTACCTAATCCTCTGAGTCAACAAATTAACTCTGAACACCTGCAAAAGATTCCTGAGGCTTTTAAAAACTCCCAGCCTGGTTCATTACTCAAAACCACAATCATGGGTAAGACTGCCGACCTGACTGCTGTCCAGAAGGCCATCATTGACACCCTCAAGCAAGAGGGTAAGACACAGAAATAAATTTCTGAACGAATAGGCTGTTCCCAGAGTGCTGTATCAAGGCACCTCAGTGGGAAGTCTGTGGGAAAGGTGTGGCAGAAAACGCTGCACAACGAGAAGAGGTGACCGGACCCTGAGGAAGATTGTGGAGAAGGGCCGATTCCAGAGCCACCGTGCACAGGTGTGTGCAGGAAATGGGCTACAGGTGCCGCATTCCCCAGGTCAAGCCACTTTTGAACCAGAAACAGCGGCAGAAGCGCCTGACCTGGGCTACAGAGAAGCAGCACTGGACTGTTGCTCAGTGGTCCAAAGTACTTTTTTCGGATGAAAGCAAAGTTTGCATGTCATTCGGAAATCAAGGTGCCAGAGTCTGGAGGAAGACTGGGGAGAAGGAAATGCCAGAAGTCCAGTGTCAAGTACCCACAGTCAGTGATGGTCTGGGGTGCCATGTCAGCTGCTGGTGTTGGTCCACTGTGTTTTATCAAGGGCAGGGTCAATGCAGCTATCAGGAGATTTTGGAGCACTTCATGCTTCCATCTGCTGAAAAGCTTTATGGAGATGAAGATTTCATTTTTCAGCACGACCTGGCACCTGCTCAGTGTCAAAACCACTGGTAACTGGTTTACTGTACTGACCATGGTATTACTGTGCTCAATTGGCCTGCCAACTCTCCTGACCTGAACCCCAGAGAGAATCTGTGGATATTGTGAAGAGAAAGTTGAGAGACACAAGACCCAACACTCTGGATGAACTTAGGCTGCTATCGAAGCATCCTGGACCTCCAGAACACCTCAGCAGGGCCACAGGCTGATTGTCTCCATGCCACGCCACATTGAAGCAGTCATTTCTGCAAAAGGATTCCCGACCAAGTATTGAGTGCATAACTGAACATAATTATTTGAAGGTTGACTTTTTTTGTATTAAAAACACTTTTCTTTTATTGGTCGGATGAAATATGCTAATTTTTTGAGACATGAATTTTGGGTTTTCATGAGCTGTATGCCAAAATCATCAGTATTAAAACAATAAAAGACCTGAAATATTTCAGTTGGTGTGCAATTAATCTAAAATATATGAAAGTTTCATTTTTATCATTACATTATGGAAAATAATGACCTTTATCACAATATGCTAATTTTTTTAGAAGGATCATATGATCAAGATCCTCAAAGCTCTTCACAACAATCTGTGCCTCATTTACCCACTCATACAGCATCTACTAGAAATTTACAAAGATTAGTCTGTGCTTTCACATTCAGACACTGATGGGACGCTCATCAGAGGCATCAGTATCTTGCCCAGGGACACTTCAGCCTGTGACTGTTGGTGGATTCGAACCCCGAGCTCTTGCATTGCAGGACGACTGCTCTAACCAAAAAAAGGGTGTTCAATACTGAAACAACTGGACTTTATTTGTAACAAAAGAAACACCTACTGTTAAGGTGTGATTTGTCAATCTACATAGGTATGTGTGTATCTTATCTCAGCCTTTAAAACCTCACTCCCACACTCTGCTCTTTGAATTGAGAAAGCTCCTCGGATGGGAAGCGAAACGTCTTCTGTTACAAATAAAGTCCAGTTGTTTCTGTACTGAACGCCTTTTTTGATTTTAACATGTCCTGGATGCCTGAGAATCTTCACCAGACTGCTCTAACCACTCAACCACAGCTGCCCATAATTAAAAGAGGTGCATTGTAATAAAGCAAAAAAAAAATTTTTTTTTCTCTAACAAGACACAAATCAAAGAAACCGATGAAGCATGTGGAGCCTTGAAAAAGAACAAGCATTTCAGGCCTCAAAGGAGATGCCAATCATTTATTGACCAAATGTGCAAAAAAAAAAAAAAAAAAGTAAGTCTCCAGCTTTGATTATCAAGGAAAAGTTAATTTATCTGACTAAACCCAAAAAGGGAAGTGAAAAAAGCCTGTCAGGTCAAGAAACAAGTGAAGTTCTCCTGAACAGATGAACAAAACCTGAAACTCTGTAAGAGACTGGAACAGATTAAAGACCAGAGAGATTAAACTAATATTCAGTTTTCAGCTCATTAAAATCATCTTGTAGGCGCTAAACTCTTTTTGTATTTTGAATTGTGATATTTTTGTGTTCTTCATCAATTTGACTGAAAAAAAGGGACAAAAAGCTGCCAAAGACCAAAAACAAGATCCGAGTTCAAACACCAGAGGACGCTAAAGTCAAGAGAGCAGTTGAATCTACCGACAAAGAAAAGACGAAGAAGAAAAACCCGGAAGTGGGTTTCTGCATGTTTGTTGATGATGACTGCTCCACATGTTGGTTTTTTTTACACACGATGTCTTCTTCATGAGGACTATAACCGAAGGATTTACACCTGAGGAATGAAAACCGGAGGTTTCACAGCGAGTTAAAGGTGAGCAGTTTTATTTCAAAAGAATAAATTACACTGCGCGAGTTTACATCAGAATACAGTACTGAGCCCTAACGGAACAGCGTTAAAATAAATAAAAAACTACAGAAGTGTGTAATAAAAGATTTATACGTTTTATAAACCGCTCGTTTATTATCACAAAGTGTGGAATTGAAGAAATGCGACTAAAGTGTACAGTAATGCGAATGAATGGAAATAAAATAATTTTCAGATTTGTTTCGAGTGATTTTCATGAGACAGAAGACAGAAGTTTTTCTACCCCTTTGATCCTTAAAATTCATCTTTTAATTCATTAACTTTTTGTTTTTGATCTATAATCTGATGGTTTATTGATCTATAATCTGATGGTTTATTGATTGATAATCTGATGGTTTATTGATCGATAATCTGATGGTTTATTGATCTATAATCTGATGGTTTATTGATCTGTAATCTGATGGTTTATTGATCTATAATCTGATGGTTTATTGATCTATAATCTGATGGTTTATTGATCTATAATCTGATGGTTTATTGATCTATAATCTGATGGTTTATTGATCTATAATCTGATGGTTTATTGATCGATAATCTGATGGTTTATTGATCTATAATCTGATGGTTTATTGATCTATAATCTGATGGTTTATTGATCTATAATCTGATGGTTTATTGATCTGTAATATGATGGTTTATTGATCTATAATCTGATGGTTTATTGATCTGTAATCTGATGGTTTATTGATCTGTAATCTGATGGTTTATTGATCTGTAATCTGATGGTTTATTGATCTATAATCTGATGGTTTATTGATCTATAATCTGATGGTCTTGTGATCTGTAATCTGATGGTTTATTGATAATTTGATTGTTAATCTGATGTTTTGTTGGTGTTTCTTTCAGACACATCTCAAAGATGTTGAGCGACTCTAAAGCTGCGGAGCTGCTGTCCTTCTTGTCCCCCGGGACTCGTCCCGATGTCAAAGCGCAGGCCACAGAATACATCCTGGGACTGTCGGGACACAGGTGAGACGAGGATTCATCTGCTCGCTCAGGATGTTCCCTCAGATTAAAACATCATCTAATCAGGACTTTGTCAGCTGTTGACTCTGAGCATGTTTGTTTGTTTGTTTGTTTGTTAGAGATGGGTGCCGTTTCCTCCAGACTAAACCCGACCTAATAGCCTCTCTGTTTGCGCTGACCTCTGACCCCTCTGTTGCCATAGTGAAGGACTGTTTCCACGTCCTCATTAACCTGTCAGCTGACGAGACGCTGCACCAGGTGAGTCCTGCTGGAACCGAACACGCGGTGTTGGTCGAGTGAACACCCGATCAGGAGTTCAGAGGTTAAATCGTCTGTGCGGTCGTTCTCTCTTCTGATTTGTGCGGTTTTATTTATTTATTTATTTTTGTTTCTCAGGTTTTGGTGGCTGAGGTCAAAGTTCTCCCGGTGTTGTTGAAGAACCTTGTGGATCCAGAGTACCTGTTCTCGGATCAGATCTCCACCATCCTGTCAAACCTGACCCGCCACGAGAAGACCTGCAGGACCGTCTTCAAGGTTTTTTTATGATTTTTTTTTATGATTACACGAAGACAGAAAAAACCAGAATGAACCAAATGCCAGTTTGTTTTTAACAGATTTTTTTTCTGGTACTGAAGCATCGTCGCTGTTTGGCGTTTCTTTAAACCCGTCGGGTTTTTGTTTTCCCCCCTCAGGTCCTGCAGGAGGATGTGGGTTTGGTCAAGCTGGTGGAGATCTTCTGCAACGAGAACTTCAACCAGAGGGCCAAACTGAACTACCTGGGTCCTCTGCTGTCCAACCTGACCCAGCTCCCCGAGGCCAGAACCTACATGATGGACCGGGACAGGTGACTGGTTCCTCTCAGAAAGACAAGAACTCTTTACCTGTAAAAATTCAGAAACGGTGTAGAACAGCTGGATTTATGTTCAGAGTAGAGATTAATTAGTTTAAATCAGCACAAATCATCCAACCTAAACGGTGACTCCAAACAAAAGGGAATTATTTTAAACCATGAAGAAGGCCTCAGGAGGAGCTGGTACTGATGGCGCCTGTGTGTTGCAGGTGTGTCCTCCAGAGGCTGCTGCCCTTCACTCAGTACGAGGCATCGGTGGTGAGAAGGGGCGGAGTCATAGGAACGCTGCGTAACTGCTGCTTCGACCACGGTAAGAACCCACAGATCAGTTTTAAACTCAACAAATTGACTTTTTCTTAGATTCTGCGTGTTCAGGTTCTGTTGGGATCACTCGGTTGGTTCAGAAAGCACATCATGATGGTGCCGCCTCCGTGTTGCAGTGGCAGTTCCTTTAATGTCACAGGTTTTGTTCTGATTCAGGAGGATCCTGAGCTAAACTTCGTGTTGTTGCTGAACCTCTGATTTTTTTCTGGACATTTGATGTCCTGTCTCTTTTTAATAAATGTTCATAAAGTGATAAATCTGTTTTTAATTGATTTGCTATTTTGATTCTTAAGTAAATTACATGAGATTTCCATGTCAGCTTCTCATCATTAATGACACCCAAAAGTTTTATTTAATTAACTCTGTGAATTTTAATACTGTCAATTTTAAATGGGACTTTGAACAATTTCTTTCCTTTCATAAATAAGTGTAAATTATAAATGTTTTACGACAAAAGACAGTGTGGGATTCCTGGGTTTTGCACGGCCACTCACTTTTTCTCCACAGCTAATCACCACAACCACACCTGCTGTTGCTTGAGGAGACCTGATTAGGAGCTGCATATAAACTCCTGCCAGACCTCTCCTCAGCGCTGGGACATCAACTACCTTATGGTAACTCATGTTCAGCCAACTAACCTTTTGATTACAGCTGGTCCTCACTGCCTG
>JBBPBX010089991.1:0-10944 GCA_038048925.1 Garcialebias charrua
AAGCCTGCTGATGCACCCTGTGTTAGCTCACTGAATTAAATTTAGCCGTCTCTGCTGCCACACAAGTGAGTAAAATGAGATTTCCTTCACCTGCCTACTTCAAAACCAGCGAGAAAGGCCTGAATAAAGGGGCTGTTGTTTCAGCGCTTTCACATTAGATGAATTGTACAGAATCGGTAGCTTTCTTGCACTGGCAGACTTTGTAAGCGCTGGATTCCCTTGCGACAAGCTGACTAACAAGATCTTTTAAGTGGAGTGCACCAACAGTGAAGCGTTTTCATCCTCTGTGACGACGACTGCAGCCGAGTTAAAATTAGATATAGACGTGAATCACGGGGATACGGAGAAGAAAGATTGATGAAATATTTCTTCACGGGAATGAAAGGCACTTTGACTTTTTTGTTGCAAGTATCACTGAGTCTTTGCATCTGCGAGTCAGAAACAAGTGTGGGCATAGCTAAACGGAGACGGCCCACAGAGGATTCAGTGTTCGCTCGAATAAAAAATTCAACTTTTTATTCAAATCTAACCAAGACGCATGGTGTGGGGGCGTTTGGCTGCTCAGATTCAGGGAGTTTATGCTGTAGGCAGGCGGAGGGATTGCAAACAGGAGAGGAGGAGGCCTTTGTATCACTCACTGGGTGTTCTTGGCAGCTTGTCGTCCTTTGTGATTGGGTTTATGCTGTAGGCAGGCGGAGGGATTGCAAACAGGAGAGGAGGAGGCCTTTGTATCACTCACTGGGTGTTCTTGGCAGCTTGTCGTCCTTTGTGATTGGTAATATGCCTCAACCTCTCGGAGCACCAGAAAAAGCTTGCTCCTTACCTGCGTGGGTAGATTTCCATCTTCTCCTCTTAACATTTCTGAGATATTCTTCCCCATCGTTATATTAGTCTTTGCTGATATGAAAGGAAATGTGGAGCAACTTGCTTGGAAGGGTCTGTCAGCGGCAGAAGTTATAGGAAACTGACGAGCTGCTGCTGCTGCAGAGACATTATTTCACCAATCTCCCCGTGAATCTGTGTAAAGACACCGTTTTGTCAGCGTGACTCTGCCTCAGCGGGAGATAAATCTGAACGACTGCAAACAGAATCCACCCACATTTTCAGGAGTAATGGAGCTGTCACTGGCTAAATCTGACCCCAAAGTAACCCCCCAGGGGGCAATGATGCAGCGTCCATCCCTCTACAGGAAGGAGGGGGTGTTGGTGGCAGAGAGAAGGGGAATACATCTGATGATAACAGTCATCTTCAGTGGAACGAGGGAAAATAGAGGTCATTGTGTCACTGTAGCCCCACTGGGGGACAATCTCTCTCTCTTTATCTCTCCAGCTTCCAGGAGACTGAAGAACATCACTGCTTGCTCTGCAAACCAGAAAAAAAATAAATTTAAAAAATATAAAAAAAANACAAAACATACCTAGGACACCAAATTCCAAGTCCAGATTAACACCACACACCTGACAGAAAGAAAAAAAAAAACAGTTGTTTATAAACACAACTGGAGCGACATGTTCACAGAGATATTAGTCAGAATGTAGTTTAGACTTATCTCATTTTGCCTAGTCAAAGTAAAATTAGAGATAGGAGACATTTTAAAGCTTTTTTATTTCACATTTACTCATTCATTTGCAACTGAAAAGCTTTGGTCTGAATTCAGGTCATCTGGACAGTTTTTTTTCTATTTTTTAATGCTGAAACGTTTCACCTTCCAGCCGGCTTCATCAGTCTAAAACAAGCAGGTTGAATGAATGAATAATGGGGACGCATGCAGGCCTCGCAAGGCTGCAGGCCTCGATAGTCTCAAAGCAAAACAAAGAAACAAAAACAAAACAAAAAAAACTCGTAGCATACGGCTTACTTGCATAGAATAACTTATTTTCTAAACTGTACTGTTCGATTTTCCTTTACATCGTCTGCCGCAGACGTAGATACAAGTTAGCTTACGTTAGCTCGTTAGCTCCAAAGTTAGCTCCATCGTTAGCTATGTACGTGAAACCACAGAATTCAAGAGAGCAAAGCTACAAAACAGAACCAATTACCTTCAACTTCTGAATGGATTGCAGCAAGTTTAGGACAGGAGTGCCGTGACAAATGAACTGAACACAGTTGAGCTCGATAGATCACCGCAGCACAGACAGAAAATAAACAACAACGGTTGAGATTCAAGCCAGCAGCGCGGTTCAACAAGAGAGGCGTTGACTGGTTGGAACAGATCACGTGCTGCCTCCACCAATCCAATCATAACGCTCGGGCTCTGAAGTTCTTCTTCTTGTTTTTTAATGGAAGAAAGCAAAAAACACAAGTACTGCCACCTACTGAAATGAATGTGTGACCGCGACGTCGTGGAATAAATGAGGTTTCTTGTAAATGAGTCGAGTCTAACCTGCCTAAATAAAGGTTGAATGAATGAATAACAACAACAACAACAACAACAACAACAACAACAACAATTATATTCTTCAAATAAATAATATACAGTATATATAATTTGTAAAAAAGAAAAAAAGAATTGAGGAAATGCATTAAAATGTTATTAAAAAACAACATTCTTCATAAATCAATTGTCTAACTGCAAATTTATATCCTAAAAGTTTAACTCTGTGAACCGGGTCCAGATAACGTCCAAAACTGACGTTCATACGACGTACAAATGCGGTCATGGTTAGACGTCAAAAATAGACCTTGTTTGCACGTCGGGGCGACGTCTAGAATTGGACTCTCAAATGACGGACAAGTCTAATTTGTAAAAAAAATAAAAAAGAATTGAGGAAATGCATTAAAATGATATTAAAAAACAACATTCTTAATAAATCAATTGTCTAACTGCACTTTTATAGTCCTAAAAGTTTAACTCTGTGAACATGGTCCAGATCACCTCCAAAACTGACGTTCATATGACGTACAAATGCGGTCATATTTAGACGTCAAAAAAAGACCTTGTTTGCACGTCGGGGCGACGTCTAGAATTGGTCTTCGACCAACGGGCTCTATATAGACGTCACCTCGACGTCCCCTGGACGTCTACTGTTTAGTGGGATACTCAAGGAGCTACAACATTCAAACGTGTTTATAGCTTTCTTGTTACTCTTAGAAATGGTGCATAAATATAATTCTATTTCTTTAATTAAGCCTGGAAAAAAAGGCGAAGATGATGAAAATTTACATTTGTGAATATGGTATTTGCCAAATATTATAATTAAATTAATTGCCAGTTTTTTTTAACATTAATATTCTTTTCGTGAAAGCCAAAAATAATGTGTTCATATCTTAACGAAAATTTTGAATCAATATTACTGATGATAAAATTATTACAATGCTTCCAAAATGTCTTAATGATACAACAATTCCAGAATAAATGACTGATTGTTTCGGGGTGCTCTTTGCAAAATTTACAGTTGGGGTCAATTGTTTTGATATATTTCTTCATGAATTGATTAGTAGGATATATTCTGTGTAACAGTTTAAAGGAGACATCTTTCATTTTGTTGTTTATCATCAGTTTCTGATGAAATGTCCACACATTTTTCCATTGTGAGTCAGGCAGAGGTGTCAAGTAACGAAGTATAAATACTTCGTTACTTTACTTAAGTACAAATTTTAGTTATCTATACTTTAGTAAAGTAATTATTTTTCAGCCTACTTTCTACTTCTACTTCTTACATTTTCACGCAATTACTGGTACTTTCTACTCCTTACTTTTTAAAAATAGCCTCGTTACTTTTCTTTCATTTTGCCGTTTTTTTTTTTTGTAGAATATAGATATTCACGCAGGACTTTCCAAAAATTGAACATAATATCCGCTTCAGCAGCCGTCGTCACTCACCAGTGTTGCCAGATTGGGCGGTTCACCGCGATTTTCCTTCTGACTTTTGCGGGTAAAGAGTGCTTTGGGTGGGTGGGACTCTATCTGGCAACACCGGTCACACCGGTGTTTACGTGTGTCTTTACATCCGGGGCAGCGTCGGCAGCGCTGGGACCCTCCATCAATGTAGAGGCGTCTGCGGGACTGTAATCAGTAGTTGGGGCGTCTTCTATAGCAACTTCATCCGGCGAAGCCATGCTGTCCGTGACGCTGACTGGCTAGGGGCTCTGCTAGCGCTAGCATTAGCGTCTCGCGAGACAACGTTACCTCTCAACGAGAGATATCGCGGGAGTTTAATATCGCGAGATCTCGTACAACGTTACATGCCTAATATTGAGGTAAGCTGAAAGATTTTTTTTGTTTTTTTTATCAGTTGATTACTGACTTCTAGTGACCTAGTAACATACTAATGTTGTATAATAAATATAAACGTGAAAGACAACAAAACCAGGAGAACCCTTGACCAATTTGTTCTGCACCGGGCAACACCAGAGGCAGATATGGTATGTAAAAAAAAAAAACTGCCATCAGTTCTGTCCAGAAGTGGTTTGACTTCTCAGAGGAAAACTGGCTCTTTCACCTTCAGCCCCTCTCTCTGGCATCTGGAAAAATATCCTTTGAGGAAGTGGAGAAGATCACTGAAAGTCTTCACCTGGTTGGCAGGTAAAAATTCAATAATTTCCAGTGTAGTGGTGAACCATGTTTAATTATTGATAGTTATAAACAAAAGTGTACAATTGACACGTACAAATAAATACATAATTGTGAATTTACTTTACACTATGCAAACATACAACCTTGTCCATCTTTAAAAAAACACAGTTCATATAGGTAAATTAATAAATACATTTCAAAATGTAGTTTAAATACAATGCTAAATTATAAATATAAACAATACACGTTTTTCCATTTATTTATCACTACATAACCTAGGCTATGTATCACTAATGAACTTTAACACCTTTTGGCAGGCTGAACATGTCTATGGATGAGCTGTATGAGGAATGTGTGACTGCAAACAGCCTGATAGACCACCTCACCACCTCACCTCAGGAGAAAGAAAGGTGGCAGTCCCAGGGAACAGCAGAGAAGTGGATGCAAGTTCTTCAGGCAGCTGACCTCTCCAACATCCAGCTGTTGTATCCTTTGTCCTCAGCATCCCATCTTCCACTGGGTTTGTGGAAAGGATTTTCTCTTTCATGAAAAGTAAGTGGACTGATGTGCGAAACAAATGTTCTACTGAACTAATTAGAAGTGAGCTCATTGTCAGTCTAAATTATGAAATGTCTTGCTCAGAGTTTTACTCTTTGGCACTGAAAAACAGAGCATTCCTTGCTGCAGCACGATCTCAGCAGAAAAACAAATGGAAAAAATAGGTTGACTCTATAATGTAACGTTCCACTGTTTAGTTTACAAGTTTTTTATTTTTACTACAAGTGGAAAGCCATGGCCTTTGAGGCACAATGTGTTTATGTTTACAAATTTACTACAAACTTTATTTGCACGTTGCACTAAATGCACTATTACAGAATGTTCGTATTGATTTTTTGTTATTTAATACTGTTTTAAGTTATTAAGCAGGACAGAGGTCTGTTTAAGAAAGATACATAATTTTCAAAAGATATGTTTGTTTCTGGCAATTCTATTTGCACTAAAAATAAATGGTTAATTGTGTAATAATTTGTTTATACATATTTTTATAATTCAAAAACACGTATCCGTATCACGTAACACTTTGTTGTTGCTTTTTCTTACGCTACTTTTACTTTTATACTTTTAAGTAGTTTTTGAAACCAGTACTTTTTTACTTTTACTTGAGTAAAAAGCTAGAGTTGATACTTCTACTTCTACAGAAGTAATTTTAAATCCCAGTATCTATACTTCTACTTGAGTAATGAATGTGAATACTTTTGACACCATTGGAGTCAGGGACAAAGTTTCTCCAGTATGAGACAGATGAGGGGATAGAAATAATATCCTGCTGGAACAGGGCACGGATAATTCTGTTGTTCCTACATGTTGAAGAAAAACAAGCTTTACCAACAGTGGTGTCAGTTACATTCAACAAGGATTTCTGTTCATCAAAAACATTGTTTCTAAAGAGTTCACAAATTTCATTAGTAACAGCATCAAACACAATATCATACTCTTTAGAAGTGACAGCAAGGTTAAACTTCATGTTGAATTCATTATAACTGAGTAAACATCCATTTAGTTGTTGATGTGTTAAACATCATCCAGAGTGGGGGTAGTGTTACAGGCCCAGCCTTTACCTAGAGAGGGCGGTAGAGAGCTACGAGAGGGGTGGGTAGAAGAAGAGTGTGTGTGTGTTAGCTTGAGAGCGTGTAGCTGTGCAGTTCGTGCGTTGTTGTCCTTGCCATCAAGAGGAATAAAGTTCAGCAAGCTTTCATCTGCCTCCTCCTTGTTTTGCCGCCAGCAGAGCAGAATCTATATGGGTTTGTTACCAGCCAAACGAGCTGAAATTAGGGATGTGCCGATCAGGTTTTTTGATACCGATACCTTTTTGTTAATTTCAGGCTGAAATATAACAAAAAGGTAACGTAGACAGTGGTGTCAAAAGTATTCACATTCATTACTCAAGTAGAAGTAGATACTGGGATTTAAAAATACTTCTGTAGAAGTAGAAGTATCAACTCTAGCTTTTTACTCAAGTAAAAGTAAAAAAGTACTGGTTTCAAAACTAAAAAGTATAAAAGTAAAAGTAGCGTAAGAAAAAGCAACAACAAAGACAAATGCTTAGGCCGCACCACACATACTATTGAAAACATTATACAACATTAGTATGTTACTAGGTCACTAGAAGTCAGTAATCAACTGATAAAAAAATAAAAAAAACTCAGCTTACCTCAATATGTTTTTTCAGATTAGATGGAGAGTTTTTGAAAGCCATTAGCTCATTGTACTTGGGTGCGCAGAGCTTGCAGCGCATACGAAAAGAGTTGTTTTTGTATCCAACCATTTCAAAAAAATCTTCGAGGTACGGCCAGGGATGTACATGGATCGGCTGGTCTTCTTGGCTACCAACCTCCTCGCTGGTGCTTGATTGTGACATTTCCTTCGAGTTCTCTTCAGTCTCTGCCACGGACATTTTCAAGCTACTCTGCTGCGACCACAGACCTGCTCTGGCGCGTGACGTGATGTGTCATCATGTTCAGGTGCGATGGATCGCATACAAACCAATAAGGTGTCGGAATGCTATAAGTTTAAACTTCTCATCCAACCACAATCGATTTCACTCTATCCGGATGGCGCAATTTCTCTGGACAATTTTTTTTAACATGACTAGCTGAATGAAAAAAAAAAAAACGGCAAAATGAAAGAAAAGTAACGAGGCTATTTTTAAAAAGTAAGGAGTAGAAAGTACCAGTAATTGCGTGAAAATGTAAGAAGTAGAAGTATAAAGTAGGCTGAAAAATAATTACTTTACTAAAGTATAGATAACTAAAATTTGTACTTAAGTAAAGTAACGAAGTATTTATACTTTGTTACTTGACACCTCTGCATGTAGACCAGAACCGAGTCGAGGATGATGTCGGACTTTAGTCTGTGAAACAGCTGATTTCAGCAGGTAAACAACGTTCTTAATAATGTTAGCTTGTATTTACTTTGATCACACAACAACCAACTGATTTATTTTATTTATTTATTTTTCTGCGAGGTCGAGAAGCTGTCCTTTAACCAACCGGATCGGACCAGACCAGAATCCATGATGAAAACGGCAGAGTCCAGTCTTTTAACGTATTTACAGTTCGGTTAACGTGTTTTAATAGTGTGTTCAGTTTAATTCTCAGTGTTTGTGTGACGTACAGTTTGTGGTGTTGAATAAATAAATAAATAAAAAATAAACCTGTTGTCTTCATTTTCAACTTTAAACACGCAGCATGTTATGCATCGTTTAAATCACGTAACTTGAGTCCAGATAGATTAATTTAGTTCAGATAACTTTATACATCTCCCACGCTAACATAAATATTATAAATATTAATATTCATTGGGTGTTTGGTGTTTTAGGGGTGTTTGGTGTTTCAGTGTTGGTGTAAATTTTCACAATTTTCATACTTTTATACTACTATGATAAAACTCAGGACAGTGTTACACTTTTACTATTTTATGCTTATGTTTATTAAATGTTTTAGTGTTTAGTGTTTAGATGGTTACTGTTGCACCGAGGGACTGAGAAACGCAATTTCAATCCTGTGTATGTCCTGTATATATTGCAGTTCTGACAATAAAGTTGACTTTGACTTTTGACTTTGACTTGATATTGTTTATTATTGTTAAACTGTAATTATTTAGCACATATTGTGCTGCGTGACACGTGAAATGTCCTCCTGCCTGTTCAATAAACAGCGACATAAGAACTGGATCCAGCTGTGCCTCTTCCAACACAGATGCAGGTAATTCAGGTGTAGATTAATTAAATATGAGACTCAAAATATATTCCATCAGTCAGAAAGCGGTGCGTGTCCAGTCCACCGCCATTGTTAGAAATGCCGGCTGTCCGCGCGTGCGGCACGCATGTGTTCAAACAAAAGCTCCGCGGGAGATGTTTACATTATCAACGGGGGGTCAGCAAAAAACCTCCACCCTGAGCGGTGAGTTCTAAAACCATCTGATTCAAAGAGGGGGGCTTGTGGACTCGTGTGAACGATGAGCAAAACCGCAGAGAGAAAGGAGCGGTTCCACTCAAAATATGCGCCGTGTAAACGGGGCCTAAAATAAAAACAAAACCATTTTATTTACTCAAAAATGTGAATGGAGGATGCGGGCATCGATCCCGCTACCTCTCGCATGCTAAGCGAGCGCTCTACCATTTGAGCTAATCCCCCGTTGTACAAGTGGCAGGGTTTGTCTATATTTGTAAATCATTATTCATATTCATGACGTGTGCTACTATTTCACATATTAAAGATCACAGTGGTCTCAACTTCTCAATAATTGTTAAACAAAATATTTCATGAACCACTGGGTGAACTTTAATGAATTAACAGATGAATTAGCATGTTTTGAGTGAATCAAGATGGCTGGAACAGCTAAACATTAACCAAAGGGCTACAACTCCAGTTTCTTCTCATAACATGATTATTCTGTTGAGACGATCCATTAAAACATGTAGCAGAGAGCTGACAAATGTTGCATGCTTTACCAAAGTTAAAGCGAATTAAAGCTGCTATATGTAAGTTTTCTAACAATATATTTTTAACATATTTCTTCACTCTGTCACTAGATTGATGTTAGAGAGGTAATCTCTGAAAAAAAAAAAAAAAAACATTGTCCCCTTGCTTCTCCAGGTGGTAAATAAGCATTTCTAAAAAGAAAAAGTGACCCGCCATTTTCCAGCCAATAAAAACAAAGTTTGTAACCAGCCAATAAAAACCGAGCTTGAATTTGAATCAGCCAATAAAAACAGAGCTTGAATTTGAATTTCAACAGACCACAAGGGGGCAGAGCCATATATGGCTCTGAGGGGGAGGGATCAGAATGCTTTGCTTGTTGAAATTTTTTCTAAGTGCTGATGTTCTACAGAAACTGCAGACTTCACCTTTAAGCCCAAATTGTTTTGCATAAGGAACTTAAAAAAAATTAAAATGAGGAACGCTTCACGAATTTGCGTGTCATCCTTGCGCAGGGGCCATGCTAATCTTCTCTGTATCGTTCCAATTTTAGTATATGTGCTACCGAAGTAACACGTCTTTCCTCTGGTCCTGAGCACCTTTTATAGGGGGTGTATCCTGGTTGGGTTCTGATGGATGGTTCTGTCTGATGAATATTCTGGGAGTTAAAGTAGGTATAGGAAGGAGAAACACAGCAAAAACAAGCTTTAAAGCTTTCAGAAAAGATAATGACATAATAATAAGTAAGTTTGAATCAGTTTGACCTGTCTTAGTTCTTATTTTTGTGTTCTGTTCTAGCTGTTGAAAAACACAGATGCATGATGGGAAATTTCCCATCATGCATCTGTGGCCAGGCTGAAAGAATGGAATGCAGAAGTCACATGGGTCAGGCAGCCGCACAGTTCCAAACACCAGCAGTTCAAGAGTCTTTAGTTCACTGTGTGTTATCTAAAAAAGCTAAGTCTGGTCCTCTGGACATTCAAAAAAACAAAACAAGGACCAGACTTAGGTTTTTTAGATTTTTCTACCTGGATTATTGATCATGCATCAGGGTATCACTGTGTGTTAGTTTTGTAGCTCTGTTTTTATGCTTTCTTTTATCTTGTTTCTGATGTTCAGCACTTTGTTTCAGCTGTGGCTGTGTTAAAGCACTTTATAAATAAAGCTGATGATGATGATTTCAACTTTCCAAGACTTATAACTCAGTTTTGGGACTGATTCCGAAACGTTTTACACCGGATGGGAACAGAGGTGTCTTGTCTGTAAATTAGACTAACAAATTTCTTTGAGAAAGCCTCTGTTTGTTGGTGGGAGGTGTTTTTTGTCAATTTACATACAGTGTTGTGTCTTCTGTCAGAGACCCCAAGGGAACCCCCTACTGTTAAGGTGTGATCTGTCAATTTACATGTATGTGTTACCTCAGCTTGCAATTTACATATGATGGTGCGTGGTTCTGTTATAACTCCAAACTTTTCACAGTTTGTTCATGGAATTGAAAAAGCCTCCTGGATAGGAGTCGAAACGTTTTCTGCAACAAATAAAGTCCAGTTGATCTTGTATTGAATGCCTTTTTGATGATGATGATGATGATGATGATGATGAAAATACAACACTTTTTTGCCATTGTGAAGCGTTAGCTGACTGTTCTGTATGGTGGCCCTAAGGTGTAAATGAACAACATGTGAAAAAACATTGAAAAAACAACAAAAACGATAAAATCACAACATTTGAAAAAACGGAATTACATTAAGCCAAAGCGGAAGTGGCCTGGTGACCTGGCTGCTCCTGGGTGGGTTTGGGGTGGGCGTGGGCTCGGGTTCTGGGGGAGTGTCAGTCCTGGGCTGGGGTACCGGCTTGGCCCGGGGGTCTCGGGTCTTGACTGGTATGTTGTCGGGGTCTTGGGCCGGTGCATGCACCCATCCCTGTCCTGGGGGCCCTCGATGCATT
>JBBPBX010089992.1:0-14199 GCA_038048925.1 Garcialebias charrua
ATAGTTTGATGACCCATTGTATTGGATGGAGAAGTCTTTTCTCGGCCGATCTAGTTTTACCAGTTTACCGTGGACAATTAGGGCTGGAACATAGGGCCCAATTCTGGCCCTTTGGAACAACACATTTACCACTTCCTCACGCGGTTGCTCTTTTGTTCTGGGGAGAAAATCTATCTCGCCTGGCCCATAGGGCGCACACGCGTATGGGTAGTTCCGGTACCAACATGAACCCGCTGTTCCAACTGACTTTAGATTAGCTTTTCCATTCCAAATTATACTAGGGCATCTTATAATTTTTCTTAGCTTTTTTCTACCTTTTCTGTTGTTGCGATGAGATCCATTGATGACTCTAGCGACCCTTTGGTTGGTTTTTACTTGTCCGCTTTCTTCCATTTTCGATGGAACGTTTTGCTGGCCCAAGCTTTTAATCCACTTTGTTTCTTTCCTGCTTTGCTTGATCGAGGCTCTTCTGCTTCGTCTTTGCTGTCCTCGATCGGCTGAACTGTGGCTCCGACTGAGTACACACCCAGGTATGGTGCAAGGATCATTTGCACGGAAATTCTAACCCTCTGGGTGGAGTCTGGCCTGATGGGTGTGTTCACCCGTTGCGCTGCTGTTCCGGGAATCTGCAGCACTCCGTGCCTCTCCCAGGCTTCCGGGGTGACTAAATACTCAGCGGTTTTCTGCTTGGCTCTCGCCCCATGTACTGTCCACGCATCTAAACTGGTGGTGGTGTAGTACAAATTTGTGTGTCTGGCCCCTGCTTCCCGAGGGACTTCAGGCAGGTCTACCAGTGGAAGACTCTGATTCAAGACCACCTCTGCAATCAGTTGGGCCCATGTTGCTAATTCCCAGGGACCTTTCCACCCTCCTTTCTGAGCTTCTTCGTTTATCTCATCGGGGAGCTGGTTCGTTTCTATTCCTTCTGTCTCTGATGGGTCCCGAAATACTCTAAAGACTAATGGGAATTGGGTTGTGCCGAGAGGGGCGTCTTTCACTCTCCCCATCATAGGGCTATAGGGCCAGGACTGCTGTATTGATTGTTCGAGTAGGTCTCGAGGGTTCCAATCCCTCTCTTTTGAGTCAGTTTGTTCTACCCCACTGGGACCTTCTATACCTGGATACAGGGGTGGAGCCGAGGGGCTCGCATTTGGTCCCCGGTCATACCTCTGTATGGTCGGGGCTTGCCTCAGGACCTCAGATTTTTCTTTGTCAACCTGTGTTTTAAAGGCTTTGAGCGGGTCGCAGCATTTCCTTGTCTGCCAACCCATTGCTTTCTCAGAGTGCAGCAGCCGAGCTTGTAGCATTTCAGCTCGGCAGTCTCCGCAATATTTCACGTCTGTTCCATCCCATTCACAGGTACAGTCCTTCGGGCCTTTTCCACTCAGATCCCATTGAGTGATAATGATTATTCGAGGCAAGACAGCAATTCTGCATTCTCCGCAGATAAACGCGTTCATTACTTTTACTGGTTTTATTTTTAAGTGTTCAACATCAAATCTGTTTGATTTAGGCCTGAGGGGCTTTTTCTTCCCCGGGCCTCCAAATTTTAAAGGCAAACCAGTAGCCTTTGCGCAAATTGCACACTGATTATACAGTGCACTCCACTTTATAACTTCCTTCTCCGTTGACAGGTATCCTTTTTTGGCATATTCCAATGTGTTCAGGGCCCTTCCTGCCCAGAGCCCTGTGCTTGTCCTTCGTAGGATAACTCCCCCGTATATAGTGGCCATTCTAATGTAGGGGAGCATGCTGCTTGGTTCACTGGCCATAATCCGGTTTCTGGTTTCAACTTAGCTAGGAATTGGTTTCAATTGCTCTATACCTTGGACCCCTTTTTTGAATAATTCTACGGTGTTTTTGTCCAATAGTCTTTTGACTCTGTCTGTGGCGTTGTATTTGGGTCTTACCGCAACTGCTGACGGGTGATCCTGGGCTCTGATCCACACCTTCTGCCCCACCTTGAATGAGACGTCAGAGTCTGACTGTTCCCCTTTATCATCGGAGCCCCGCCCAGTTTCCTGCGTGGTGAACTCTCGTTGGTTAAGCTCCTCTGAAGGGGAGGGCCTATCAGCTCTGCGCCTGTCATTCAAGGCCTGTCCTATTTCCACAGTTTTAGTGCTCCATTCTTTGGTATTAGCATTTTTAGCTATCCAATTTTTGACTAAACCTATGGCTCTTTCGGCCACTCCGTTGGCTTGGGGTGTGTAGGGAGGCGAGTAAACACGCATTACCCCAAATGTCTGGCACCAGTGATCTACTTGTGCATTGCGAAAGTGTGTCCCATTATCGGTTCTCAACTCTTTTGGAATACCTAACGCCCCACAGACTTGTTCCAGCATGCTAACAACACTGTTGCCATTAGCTTTTCTTGCTGGTTTCACTATCACATACCCTGACATTGAGTCCACCAGCACAATAAGGTATTTCTCTCCCTTCTTGCCTGTGATCCCCATGGGTCCAGCTACGTCCATGCACACTGAACCCCAGGGTATGGTACTTTTGATAGTTTGTCCATCCACTCGGTGCCCCCTGCGCCCTGCATTATATTGACCACATATCTTACAGTCCAGTAGCACTTCGCGGATTTGTTTTAAGGGAATCCAGAGCTCCTGATGCTCCAATTCCTTACGTGTAGGTTGCACGCCCGCATGACCTAAGCTCTCATGCACGCCCCGCACAACCTCAAACACGCACTCCTGTGGGACCCTCCTTCCCTGGGGGGTTTGTTCCCACTTCTCGATCCCGACAAAAACGATTTTTCTCTGTTGTACATAACGATCAACTTCATCATTACCCTGCCAGTGCTTTCCTTCCTTAGTGTGGGATCTCTGGTGCTCAACTTCCAATTGCAAGTTTAGCCTAATTTCAGCTATTTTCTTCCACAAGTCATGATGAGCCACCACTTTCCCTTTAGCACTTTCAAACCCATTTTCTTCCCAAATAGATAAATCTTCATTCAGAGCCTGTGCACAGTAATAACTGTCAGTCACTACTCGTGCTGTTTTTACTTTTCTGTGAGTGAGTTCTAGCAACCCTTCGAGTACTGCCGTAACTTCTCCAGTTTGCGCACTTCCTGGCACTCTCCCCCTCCTACGGCAGCACTCGTTCCCTTGAAATTTGAGGATGAATCCCCAGTGTGCTACCTGATCGGTTCCTTTCTTAGATCCGTCGGTGTAGAGAGTCCAGTCGTGCGTCTTTGGTTTTTCGGGCGTCTCATTTTTTGCTTTTTTACTCACAGGTTGTGCTGGTCCTATCTCTAGATCGGGGTCTAATAAAATGTCTTCCCATCTACCCCATCTGGAATTCGTGGCTTTGGTACTTTCTATTGTCCCTTTTCTGAGATATTTGTGCACTTGACTTTGTGTTATGACTTTGATAGGTTGGCCTTGAGCTAGATCTTTTAGAGTACCCCAGTATCTGGCTAACACTGCCAGTTCTTTTTCTTCCTGGGGAAACTTTTTCTCAACTGAGGTTAACGAGTAACTCCAGAGAGTGACTAGCCCTCCATGTTCATTTTTAACTGATACCATAGCATTGTCATCTTCACAGCTGACTTCAGCTACTAGTTTTGTCATTACACTTCTTGGCTCTAATCGCACTGCTTCTTTGATTTTTTCTCTGAGTTCTTCCAGATCTTTCTGATTTCCGGCTGTCCAAATCCATGCTTGTTTGCTTTTCTTTTCATCCTGTCCTTCCTTTTTCTTCAGACAGGCATACAAGGGTTTTGCGTATTTTTGGTAGTTAGGGACATGATCTCTCACATAGTTGCACAGTCCTAAGATTTTCTGTAGCTCGTTTTCGGATTCAGGGGGCTGAATTTGCTCAAGTTTTTCTCTGTAACCTTCAGAAAGGCCCAGATCGGCCGTTACTTGGAAACCTAAATAGTTTACTTGGAACTGCCCAAACTGACATTTCTTCAGATTAAGTTTCAGCCCTGCTTTTGTAACTCGTTGCAACACTTCTGCCAACCGTTCTAGGTGTTCCTCCTCTGTGTCATCTGCGATGAACACATCATCGATGTAGACTGTTGCGCCCAAGTCTTTAAGCACATCCATTACGGCTGACTGAAACACATTTGGAGAGTTTTTGTACCCCTGTGGCAAACGCTGCCACACATAGCTCCTTCCTTGATGGGTAAAAGCTGTTTTCCCTTGTGATTGTTTAGCAAGTCTGAGAGAGAAGAATCCATTTGCCAAATCAATGCAGGATTTGTACTTTTTCACTTGTAGAGTTTTCAGAGTTCCTTGAGGGTTTATGAGGCTCGCTCGGTTTGCTACCGTTCGCCTATTTAGTGCTTTAAAATTAATTACTGGTCTCCATCCCCCTCCTGCGGACTCAGGTTTCTTTACCGCTTGAATGGGGCTGTTAGTAATGGGATAAGATTCTTCTCTAATAATCCCTAAAGCACTTAATTCCCTCACAATTTTGTTCATTTCTTCTATTGCTCCCGGGTTCAAAGGATATTGTCTTACCGGTGGATGTACACCTCCTTCAATTGTATGTACAATTGATGGGCCTAAATCTCCACAATCATTTTTAAATCTGGCCACTGAGGCTGACTCTATGATTTGTCTTAACTTCTCTTTCCCAGCCGGGGAGAAGTCGCTTTCATTTACTCTTTGTTCTGTTACTTCAGGGATATTTACAGGTTTATACCATTCTTCTGATTCATGTATTTCATGAGTGGGCCCTATTTTTACCAACCTGGATTTAAGCATATCCAGTCGTCTGTTTAGAGCTCTACGGTCTTTCCGTGGTTTTCTTAATTCTTTCAAATCAGTTATTGCAACTAGGTTGTATGGTCCTTTGATCCACACAATTCCGTGCCATAATGCATAAGGCATTTTTTCTACGGTTCCATTAGCCAGTTGAACCGTTAGGTGTCCTATTGTTTTTAGGTTTTTGCGGGTCATAGACACCTCTGCCCCAGAGTCTATTAGATAGGGCTCTCCATCCACGTTGGTGTGGATTTCGTCCCCATCCCAATAAGCGCCTTCTAGGGTGACCCGCGACCTATCAGCCATTATTTAGCTGGCCCCCCGTCCCTTTTCTTTCGGGATTCCTGGAGGGCCTGTCTCTGCTCAGGGGTCATTCTATTATACTCTTCTGTAGGCACGTAATCGCTCTTTTTCTGAGGTGCTGCATTTCCAGGTGAAGCTTGATACCTTCTTGGCTGTTGGTTTCTGTACTGTTGTTCTTGCTGAGGTCTCTGAGACCGTTCTCCATACTGTTGTTCGGATCGTGGTCTTTGGGGATTTTCTCTGTATTGCGGCTCAGACTGCCTTGGGGACCCTCTATATTGTTGCTGCTGTTGTTGTTGAGGGGCCCTAGGGGCCACTTTTGGCTGTTTTGAGCTCTGTTTTGTCTCATTTTTCCTTTTTTCCTCCCAGTACTGTTGTTCTAGATCATAAGCTTTCACTGCCTGATCGATCTGGGGGACTAAAGTATCATTGGGCATTGAAATGAATTTCACTTCACCTTTCCTACCCTTTGTTACTACTCTTAAGGCTTTAACATACCTTTTTGGTGGGACATTTTGTTTTAGTGAATACCAGACTGATGTGAGGTGTTGGCCTTGATCCATGCGTACTTTTGCCCGTTGAATTTGAGCATCCTCGTCGTCCATGTCCTCAAGTACCAATCTCTCAAAATGATCTTGAGCTGTCTCCTCTTTGCCCACTGGGTTTGCAGTGACATTACCCAGCCACAGCTTTCTGGCTGCGTCACACTCCGTGGAACTAATTACCATAGGCCATACATCTTTTATGTATTCTTCGGGTTTTTCATCAGGTCTTTTCTCCCTCACTAAGTTTTTCAGCATTTTGTACTCACGATAACTATCAGCTTCTGAGCTGAAGGTTCGGTTCTGTTCCGCCCTCTTAGATTTTTGGTCTAACTGAGGTTCGTGGTAGTCCTGACTATTTTCTCCCTGACCAGATGTTTCTTCCTCACTCTCTGATATCTCATCCCTCATTTTCTCGTTTGTTTCTTTAGCATATTTGTATGCAGTTTTTCTCATTCTTCTCAGCATCACATCGTGCGCTATTGACACGTAAGCTGTTCTAAAATTTTCGGTTAGGTCTTGGTGAGCGGCCAATGTGGGGAACATGGGCATCATCAAAATGTTAGCCCATTCTCCCAAGGTGGCTTTTACTGTCAATCCCACCATCTCATCTAATTTATCGGCCCACTCTGTTGGAATATCACGGTGGCTTTGGCCGGCCTCAGGAACATATGTACTACGTCCCTGCTTTGTCTGTATGAGACCCCATGTTGGGTCCCTGGCTATTCTTTCTGATGCTTGCTGTGGATCTATTAGTGGCACTGGTTTCTTTTGCCCCTTCTTTAGTCCAAACCTCAAGGACTTTTTTGGTAGATGATTCTGCTCCATTGAGCTCAGGCTAACACTATCGTCACTTTCATAGTTTATTAAACTTAGGTCTTCATCAAATTCTTGACCTAATCCTTCTTGCGGGTGTTTATCCCCGATCTCTGCGTTTCCTGCATTTAAGGCTTGTATTGCGGTGACTACCTGATATCCAGTTCGTCCTTCTGGAGTATCTGCTCCACTCCTCCTGATTCTGGATTCGGAGCTGCTCAAATCTTTCCCTTTGGGGGTGTTCTCAATCAGTGTTAACCTTACATGGGTGTCTTTCGCGGTGGATTTCTTTTGTCCTGTGTCCCCTGAGGTACCTGGCATCTCTCCATCATTTATTTCAGTGTTCTTGGGTTGATTATTGACGGATGGTTTCCCTTGCGGGGACATTTCGGCCAACAACCGTTTCTTTCGTTCTTCCTCCAGGTGGGGTGGGGTCACTATGACTATTTCTTTTAGCAAGGTAGCGCTTGGCATACTGCTTGCCAAGTAAGTCATTGTATGAACAGCGACTCGTTCGGCTATTTCCCACTGGAGGTTTTCAGATCGTAACCCTTCGGTTGTCGTTACCACTCGTCTGAAGTTTTTCGCGAGCGCTTGGGCCATCCCTTGCTCTAGGGCCTTTATCATTTCCCTCATATACTCCTCGTTACTATCTGTTTTCTTGTAACTTCTAATTGGGACATGTATTATAGTATTATACAAGAGATTCCCTCCGCTCGTTAGGCACGCTTTTGACTCTGATTCTCGTGTTTGTGCCATCAACTCTCTTACTTCATTTTCATATTGGGGTCCAGCTGCAGCGTTCAGGACCTTTCTGAAAGTTTTGTTATGGATTTTACAGTTATTTTTGGTGAATACCAGCAGCCCATCGCCCTCCATTGTGAAGGCGCTTCCTACCAAACTACATACCTTGATCCCATTTTGAAGTTTTAAGACCCGAGCTTCGTCGGGTAATGGACCGAGGGGTTTTGAGAATTGGATTGTCTCTATGGGTTGCTTGCGAGGAGATCCAGTCCTTGGTCTTGCTCTTGGGGCTGGTTCTGGTACTCCTTCAAGGAGTCCTTTGAAAGTTTGCCCCGTACTGCCTGATCCCTGAGGGAGTTCAAAGTCTTGGTCATGATGTTTTATCTTAGCAATACTTTTCTTAGGAATTTCTCCCGAGGGTCGTAAGGAACCTACTAGGGGTGGTTTAGTTTCCTGTTGGGGTTTTAACTGCCCTTTTGGGTTATGTATCTCCGTTTTTTCTACGGGGTTTACGTTCAAGAATTCGGCTAACTGTTTTGCCAGGGCTCGGGTCATGATTTTGAATCCCTTACTGGTATTGTCATCTGACTCACCGGGATTTGAATCTCCGTTGTCTTTCCTTCCTTTCCTCTTTCTTTCGGGGCTGGTGGCAGGAGACCTGGGGTCCCCTTCATTGTCCGTTTCGCTTGATTCTGGGTCAGTCCCATAAGTACGGTTTTCTCTGTAAGTTCTTAAGTTCCCTTTGGAACCCCATGAACTGGGACCCTGGTTTGAGGCAGGTTTTATGGCTGCGCAGCCCAGCCCACTGCTGCCTCGCTCTTTTGGCATTGCTTTTTTCCGATCTGCTATCATTTGTTTGTACTGCTTAAGTTTATTCAGTTCTTCAGTGTATTCTCTAAATCTATAGGTCGCTTTTACCGTCCTGTCCTCGGCGCTAGTGATCCAGCCCACTCCCATTTCGTTGGCTACCATTTTCACTAGGGGGTCGTACTCTTCCGATGGGCTGTATAACACTACCACCTCTCCTGTAGTGGTGTCCCCAATCACTTGTGTCCACCACTTCAACCAAGTTAGAACTTCGGCTTTTGTCTTTACTTCCGTCGGGTGTGCCCATACTACCATCTGACCTAAAGGTCCGATGTAGGTGCAGTTAAACTCCCCCAGCTCTCCTATTTGTTCGTGCAGGTCCTTCAGCAAGGTTTCCTCACCTATTTTAGGGTTGTTTTGTTTGAACGTTTTTTGCATGAATGGGTCCCAGGTTTCATGCCCTCTGCCATACAGGAGGACTGAGAGACCTGGTTCTTTTTCTTTTCTTGTGACCTTTGTTCTCCTAGGAACAATGGGCTTCCTTTTTGGCTCAGGTTCTTTACCTGACTCTTCCGGAGTGTTTATTTCAGAGTCTGATCCATGCTCCGGGTTACCTGTTGCTCCGTAACTTTTTTGCCGGTATTGTCTCAACTTATGTATTTCTTCCCTATACATTTCACTCATCGGGGTTGCTTTAACGTTTGGGTCTATTAAGTATACACCCAACCCGGTTTCTTTGGCAACCCTTTTTATTAGGGGGTCATACTCAGTTGAAGGACTGAGGATAGAGGTCACATTTCCGCGCCTACTCTCCTCAATCTGATTCATCACCCATCGTAGCCACGCTTTAATCTCACACTTGCTTGTTATTTCTGCCGAGTCTTTTACTATTATCAGTTGACTGTTGTCTGTTCCTGGCAAACCATAGTATTCTCTTTTCTGTTTTATATAATGCACCAGACCTTGTTTTAGGGTTTTTTCCTCTATATCTGCGCTGTTTTCCCTAGCTACCCTCTGAACTTCTGGGTGCCAGGACTCAAAACCATGGCCGTATGGGAGAATTACGAACCTCATCTCTCCTGATGTTCCTTCACCTGGCGGGGGAGCTGTTGGATCTGTTCCTCCCCCCCCACGTTCATCGTCCGTAGTTTCAGGAGATCCTGTTACAGAGTCATTTCCAGGTTCCATCTTAGGTGTCTGTTTCCTTTTCACTTTGTACGCTTTCATTCTGTTCAATTCCTCCTCATATTGTGGGAGTATTTTGATTGCTTTTGCATCAGGAGTTGCGCTAGAATGTGCTATCCCCGATGTCTTAGCCGCCCTCTTTACGAGAGGGTCATACTCGGCCGAGGGACTGTGTAACATTATTATGTTTAGCCCATAAGGGGCCTCAAGCTGCTGTGCCCACCATTTTAGCCATGTTCTGGGGCCAGCTGTACGTGTCATAAAGCCTGGGTCTTTTATTACCATTATCTGACGGCCTTCTACCAACCCAGGACTACAGAAGATATTATTTTCTGCTATTTCCTTAGCCAGGTAGGTCTCTAATTCCTTATCGTTTACTTTTATATGACTTCTTCTGTACCTTGTTTGAAGGTCGGAATGCCAAGTAGGGAACCCCTGGCCGTACGGAATTATTTCTATCGGAATCTCATTCTTTGGCTCACCTGCTGTGTCCGGTTCTTGTCGGTTCGGATCGTCCGTTTTGGGCGGATCCTCAGTCTTTGTCGTTGCCGCTGGTGCGGGTTTTGGTCCAGTTGGATCGTTTTCTGTGGACTGGACCACCAGTCCTGTTGGTGCCGCTTCTGCAGCCATTTTTCGTTTTTGTCGTCTCGAGTTTGTCCGTTTTCAAAGCCGACTGACTTTATGTCCCTGTACCTGGGATGAAAACCGACCTGCTGCTAATCTTACTCCCGATCTATGGTCAGTAGATCACGAATAAGCCCTTTTTACCCCGCCCACTGCTGTGGAATTAAGGGGCACTTAGCTGATAGCTTAGACCAGCCGACTACAACTTCTCTACTCTAAGAGGAGTCGTTTTTCTGGCGCTTGTCAGTCCTTTGACGCACGCCTTGTCTCTTGGGAGTCTTTATTCATAAAGAGGGTCCCTTCGTGGTCGCCATGTTTGCTTATCTGAATAATCAGCGAGGTAATCACAAGGTGCGTGACACGCCCTCACTGCAGCCTACCTGCTAACAGGGTCTATTGAACCGGTCCCGGAGTTTGGGTATTACCTTGAACTACGTGGGACAGCTTCCGACTGAAGGCTGTCGATGGGAGAATTCATCTGGACTATTCACCTCCTAGCTTCCATAAGCCACACCCCTTTTTCACCTTGCCCCTCCCTCCACCTCAGCAGCTGGGGACCGGAGGGTTTAGTACAAGGCAACTCATGTTAACGGAGGCTTCTCCCGTGTTTAAGCTCGCTATTGTTACTGATCCAGTTAATTTTAGGATCCAGGAGATCGGATCCTGGGGTATTGTTTTTATATTAAACCTTAGATGCTAATGCTTAACCTTTCAAAACCTCCCAATATTTGATGTTATCTTTGTGAACCAAACTTTACATTTCCATGGACAAGTGGATGATGAATAAAAGTCAAGAATTTTACGTTTTGTTTATTTTAATCAATTATTTTGCAGGGAAGGATCAGCGTTTACAGCATAACAGTACAATTAATTATTATGATTATAAGTAAAACAAAAGTATTAATTCACCAAACAATCCTCAGACCTGATGTTAAGTTGCTCAATCTGCATAGAGTCCTTGAGGAGGTTCTTTTCTGGAGTCCAGGCTGGAGAGGCTCGGAGGGTAGTCTCATTGATGTCACACAGTTAACACTTCCAATACCCATCCAGTCTTATAGACCAGAATTAGAGCACTTAATCATAAGAAACTTCCTCATCCAGCTTTATGAGCTAGAGTTTAGAGTACACTCACTCATTTCCATCTCATCTGATTTTAAGAATCAGAGTTAGAGTGGTCTTCTGCAAACACACGTCTCTCCTGACCTTAAGGATCAGGGTTTAGAGTTTTACTTAAAATCTTACCCAGAGGATGTATCTCACCAGAGCCCTCAGGATTATCAAACAACCTCGAGCAATTAAGTTTCTAGATAATTGAATTGCCTATTTGCTTCCGCTCGATCCGCATTTAATTTAATTCGATTTAAATCTAGCTGAAGCCAGGATTCAGTAAGGTGTCTTACAGGCATACCCTTTTCCTTCCTCAAAGTCCCTCGGGGACCGAGAGGGAATACCCGAAGCAGTCGCCTTCAGTCCCTGAGGACTGAGACTCACCTCTGACTCCCTGCTGGTCTGATCTGAAGAAACAAGTTTTGCTTCGTCCTGGCTGTCTGGGTAAAAACTGTCCAGTCCTTCCTCAAAGCTTAAAAATGAAAGAAAAGAAGTCTCTCCCCAGGACGCTTGCTTCCTCCTGTCAGCACGGAGTCGATCTGAACCACGCCTTGGGGCTTCAGTGGAGCAGGTCAGCTCCAGTTACTCGATGTCTGATGTACAGCTCCTCGACCGCATCATGACAACTTCGGACAGCCTGACAGCTGGACTGCCTCGTCCTGTCGCAACAGGGTGGTTAAATAGAAATCTTAGTCCCGCCTCCTCCCTGGGAGGAGGGGGATAGCTAGTCTATGATTGGCTAAGTCTGCTTGCTTGGGCAGACCGGCAACCCTGTTCTATCTTCAATCTCTGCTTGAAGCTACATGATCCCTTATTAGGAAATGAATTTGCTCTTTGTGCTCGAGGCTGGATGATTCACCAGGGCGGAGGTTGACACAACTCTGGTCAGTTAGTTACATCACTTTTTCCAGTAAAGTGTTTGCAAGTTATACTTCCCAACATGTGTGTTTTGCAATAGACCACTTTTGCCACAAAACCATCTTTGAAACATAGTAACACATCATTACAATTGCTATCATAAAATGATTAACGCTCTATCATAACAACATCACATTAAATGATTATATTGGTTAAAACCATATCTCACTTGATTATATTAAGTAAAACACATCTCACTCGATTATATTAGTTAAACACATATACCATGATTATTGGTAAAAATCATATCTCATGATTATACTGATTAAAACATGTTAATATTAAAACCAATTAAGGTTAAACCAAGTTCAGATAAAAACATATCAAAGTTAGAACAAGTCTTTGCGTCATTTCTCCCTCCTGCTCTCTGCTGCAGTTAAAATGTTCGTGTATGCTTAATAATGGTGACTCATTGTGGACTACTGCCTCACGACTTTCACAACTCTTCAACGGTAAACCTTAAGACACAGTAAACTTCTCTTATTTATCTTAGCTTTATAACTACAATTTCTTTTATTCAGACTTTATAGACTTTTCCAATGTTTAAAACAATTATTCTTTTCTGCTCCCCTTGCCGTTCTCCTCCTGTGCTCTGCCTGTCTGTGTGAGCGTGCGTCTGGGTGAGTGTGTGTGTGAGTGTGTGTGTGTGTGTTTCTGAGTGGAGCATTTCTGCAGCACTCTGTGCTCCCTTTCTGAACAGATGAGATAACTGAAGTTGCATAATAGACAAGTCCGGACAAGTCCTAGACAAGACCAGACATGTTTCTACCTCGACAACTGTTATTAATATATTTTTGCACCACTTTCCATAAGCTTTCCTGTACTGATTAATTTTTGTTGGCTTTGAATCCACAATAAACTCACTCTCCTCGACACTGTCTTTCTGACTGTGTTGTGGATCTGAAGACGTTACACGCTGCCGGTCAAAGCAGCTGGCCGCTTGTCCTGAGCCTGGTTCTGCTAAAGGTTTCTTCCTTCTAAAAGGGAGTTTTTCCTTTCCACTGATGCCACTGTGCTTGCTCAGGATGGGAGACCATAGCGAAGCCAAGATTTGACTTGTTTGCTGGATTCATTAGATAGAAAACTTTACTAGTCTAACTGGAATTTTAGTAGTGGGGGCTGCTAGCTCCAGCTAGCTCCTGCACGAATTTAGCTTAGAGAACCACGTAGCTGCATTTATTGTTCGCTTACCTACTGCCCTTGTCATCTTCCTGTGTCCTTTGGACTGTTCTGGATTCCCTCCTGTACTCCTTCAAGGTAATGCTCATTCAAGTTACCTCTCTCTGCTTCTTGTATATCTTTTTCGGAGCCGTGGGCCTGCTGTTAGTGGCTAGCTCCGTGTTAGCTTCCACCAGCTCGAAAATGTTGACCTACTCCGCTTCGGAGTTGTTTGAACTTAACAACTGCTCCATTCCTCCTTCTGTTTCCACCATAAAACAACTGGGACTTCTGCATAGACCTCGTTACATCCATAGAAGCTCTAGAAAGAAAACAGTTTATTTTAGGCAAACAAACTCTGACTTGATTGCTACTGTCTGGACTGAGAGACATCATCAGAGCGCTGCGTCTGTAGTCCCTTGTAGTTCACAGCGCACGAAGTGGCAAGGAAAACGTGGAGTGGACTTCAGTCTGCTTAAACCGGTTCAAAAAGCTCCTATTCCAACTGGTATTAAATTAGAACTTTTCAATGTGCAGTCACTATCCAACAAATCATGTTTAATTCATGATCACATTCTGGAGAAGAACTTAGACCTCATGTGTCTTACAGAAACTTGGCATAAACCGGATGTGTTCAGTTCTCTGAACGAAGCGTGTCCCTCTGGATACAGTTATCTGCAGAGAGCCCACAGCACTGGCCGTGGTGGTGGTCTGGCTGTAATCTACCGCAATAATTTAAAATTGTCTCATCTGGTTTCAGGACTTTTCTTCTTTTGAATGTCTGGCCTTCAGCTTCAAAGCCCCACTTCTGATGAATGTTATATTAATTTATAGGCCTCCCAAACCACATGTTTCATTTAACTCAGAGATGCATGACCTCCTCACTTTTTTCTGCACCTCCCCTGTGAAGACCATTTTTCTTGGCGACTTAAATATCCACATGGACAATTCCTCTTCACCTCTGGCAACAGATTTTAAGTCTCTTCTGGACTCTCTTAATCTCACTCAACACGTTGACGCCCCTACGCACAGCAGGGGGCATACTCTGGATTTGGTGATTACAGACACTGTACTCATCAATAACTTATCTGTATATGACCTGGGTGTCTCAGACCACAGGGTCATCTCCCTGGAAGTGCCTTCTTCTTCGCCTGCTTCAAACCCAAAACGACCTATCCAGTTCCGTGACTTTAAAAACATTTCCCCTGATGTTCTGTCTACTGATCTTCACGCCCTGACCGCTGTCAATCATTCATCTGCAGATGACTCTGTGG
>JBBPBX010089993.1:0-14199 GCA_038048925.1 Garcialebias charrua
ATAATTTAGAAACAATATTCATCTTTAATCTGCTCCAGAATTATTCACTGAAGCGTGACCTTTATAAAAACAGAATAAAATATTTCATTCTCACACGTTTCCCCCTGAGAGCTGCTCCCGAGGACGCTTATATGAGATGAACCTGCAGAATCTACAACCACTGCAGTGGTTAAAAAAAAAGTCCTGAATAAAATTGTTTCTGCTCCAGACGATACCGAAGCAGATAACGTTAAAGGCCTTCCTTTAAGGGACGCGCATCGCCCGCCACCTGCCATGTCACAGTTTGAACGATCTGCTCGTGTTGAGAAACGATGTCATGAGTAATCACATGCGGTGATGTAAAAATCACAATTTTAAAAACCTTACAGCATTTTTTATGTGTAGACTAATGTTGAGTGGCTGTTGCAGCCATTTTGAATTGGGTTAGACACTCTGTAGATGTGCATCCAATTATCAAGTTACAAAAGTTTCATTAAAGTCCATCCAGTGATTTAGAATTTATTTTGCTAACAGACAGAATTAACTAAAATAATAATTGCACAGGATTTTAACAAGGATTAAATACAAGGAGTAGCACTTGGAGTTTCAGTTCAGCAACTCCCACACCAGATCTGTAAAACTGGCTGAGGATGAATTGATCTTTTGATCTTAGTCGATATTATTATTGATTTTATTTGATTTTATCACTTGTTTTATTTTGATCTTTGCTTTGTTACACTTTGTAGCACTTTGAGATTTTTATTAATGAAAAGTGCATTATAAATTGAATTCATTATTATTATTATTATTACAGTATTATTATTATTATGATCTGACGGCCATCTTGAATTGGAATAACCCTAAAAGTTATTGATTGTACATGTTCGTTGATTACTTTCTGATATTTCTTATTAAAATCTGTTCATGAGATGTTTTCTATTATTGTGACATTTTGTCCAGATAAATACGTTTTAAACTTTACAAATTAAAAATTAAATAAAAAAATCAGTGTTGCTAAATTTCATGCATAATTTTCTAAAAGTCTCTTGGATTTATTGTTATTATTTTAGCTGCACATCACTTTCTCTTGTCTGAGCAACGTTAAAACTATCACGTCTTCCAAATCAAACCAAAATTCAAATGTTTTATTTGGTTTTCCCATGAAAACGTCAGAATCTCTGACTGAACGAAACGTTTTAACCTTGAGCGTTACTTCTCCCTTCCGTCTCGGCGTGCACGGTGAAAACCAGCGCTGTCTAACGTTTCTTGGATCTCCCATCTGTGATTCTGTGCTCGTCTTGTGATGCCTGAAGGCTGAATGTTGCAGGAAGCCATGCTGAAAAAGAGTTGTGTTTCGCCCTGCGGCCATCTCCTCCTTTCATCTGTTTTCTGCACACACACACACCTGCTCTGTGTGTGTGTGTTTTTCAGAAACGTCCTAACGATGCCATAATGTACAGTTAACCGGTTGTGCCATACTCACATTTATTCCACTAATGATGATATTACAAGGATGGATAAATAATTCTGAGGTTAAATGTGATGCAAGGAGGAAGCTGCACATCCTCAGAACTCACACACACACACACACACACACACACACAGAGCAGAGTGTGTTGTAATGAGGGTCACAGGCTAACTAAGCCGCAGTGATTTATGGTTAACTTTGTGGCTGACTCTGAGAAAGAAAAAAATGCTCAGCCAATAAAAGTTAATCATATTCTAAACCATAACCTGTTTTTCTCTTATCTCTTTTCTACTTGTAGCAACTTAGAAAAAGCCCAAACCAGCATTTTGATTTGGTTCCACTGATGCCTGATTACGTTAATCTGAAAACACATTAAACATCTATTTGAGCAATAAAGTGTTTCCATCCACAAAGAAAAGTCCTTTTATCATCTAAAATACCATATTTTTCACCATATAAGTTGTATCTTTTTGCATAAACTTGCAAGTCCTGTGACTTATACACCGAGGAGACGAATACACTTTTTTCCCCCCATATTTATAAAACTATGTTTGGCTGAGATCTGACGATTTCATTCATTCTGGCCTGAAAATTTGCAGCCGCTAGAGCGCCCTTGAGCAATATGGCAAGCCAAATGCCTCATTAAAAGGTAAAAGTGGATATTAATGAGACATTTGGCTTACCATACCAAGACACCTTCGTTTCGCTGCAGAACTGCTGGAGCAAACGTCAAATCAGCTGCATTTCGCCGCGCCGCTCAGGCGAAATGCAGCTGATTTGACCACTAAAGTGCATTTATGAAGGAAAAGTTCAACTGAGACACACCTTTGATATAATGTCAAGCAAACACATAATTGTTTTAGGTGTTAATTTAGTTAAATTATTGTTAATGTCGTCCTGTGCACGCTCCTGCAGCCTCCATTTGACAGACATTTAATTTTTGGCACAACACCGGCTCACGTTTCAGTCAGTGGTGACACATAATTAGGGTTGGGCATCGTTTGAATTTGAGCGATTCCGGTTCCGATTCCGATTCTTCGTTTCGATTCCGATTCTTTTCGATTCTCGATTCCGATTCTTTTTGTAGGCGGGGTTACAAAAAGACATGTCAATTCAATTCAGTTTATTTATACTGTATAGCTCCAAGTCACAACAGATGTTGTCTCAGGGCACTGAACAGAAACAATCAAATATAAAAATAATAAGTTAACAGAAATGTAAGAGCAATCCATCGTTGAATCCACATCTGAAAAGGGATGCAACCTTTTCACAACATATGCTGTAACTGTTCTGTGGCACTCTTCATTCAGTTACACTGACATTTTTACCTTGGACGCTGGTGAACACTGTGAAGCCATTTCAGGTCGTTTGTCTAAGAAAAAATACAAAGCTAACGTTAGCATCGTGTTTGTATTTGAGCTGACTTACCGCTTTAAGCGGAGTATAACTTGTTAGCTGCCTTAATGTTGGTATGAGATGTAGTTTATAGTTTATTTATTTACCTGATGGAGCCGAAGAGGTAGCGATTAGCGAAAAGTTCGGCGGAGCGTTTTGCAGACGGACCACTCTGTACTTCCGGTCGGATACGAAGCGAAAATAATCCGGTGGAGCGCGTCAAAGACGGGACACTATTTTACTTCTCCACCCTCCTTTGCATGATAGAAAATTATTGCAAGTGCTGCACTGACCTGACTGGTCATTTTATTAATTAGTAAGCTTTCGATTGCGGAATGCACACTTCCGGTGGATTCTTCTTCGTTGGTTTTCGGCGCGGCTACTTCCGGTCGGCTAACTAGCATCGAACATAGGAATCGCAAATTAATATTTTGAACGATTCTGGGAAAACCGGACAGTTAGTCCCGGTTCCGAACGATTCTCTATGCCCAACCCTACACATAATAGATGTGACTTTCAAGCAACTTATTTGTTTTATCCACTTTATTTAACCTGTCTAAATAAAGGTTGAATGAATGAGTTACACATTTTTGGACTGATTCAAGTTTTTTTATTTGTCATTTGCACCACATGATGTGACTTATACGGCAAAGAGTACGGTACTTTAGTTTCAGAACAACCGTATGGCGTAAGACAATTTCAATGCTTTGTTTAACAACAACAATATGCAGCCACGTCTCAGACATTATTTGATATTTTAATAAAATATTATCAAGTTACCTTACCTTATCAAGTTACCTTATCAAATATTATCAAGTTAGCCCCTCCCTGGACTGCCACCTTACCGTGGTGGAGGGGTTTGAGTGTCCCAATGATCCTAGGAGCTATGCTGTCAGGGGCTTCATGCCCCTAGTAGGGTCACCCAAGGCAGACAGGTCCTAGGTGAGGGACCAGACAAAGTGCAGCCCAAAAACCCCTATGATGAGTGAAATAAATGGACTAAGTTTTCCCTCGCCCGGACGCGGGTCACCGGGGCCCCACTCTGGAGCCAGGCCCGGAGGTGGGGCACGCTGGCGAGCGCCTGGTGGCCGGGCTTTTACCCATGGAGCCCGGCCGGGCACAGCCCGAAGAGGAGACGTGGGTCCCCCTTCCCATGGGCTCACCACCTGTGGGAGGGGCCAAAGGGGTCGGGTGCAATGTGAGATGGGTGGTGGCCGAGGGCGGGGACCCTGGCGGTCTGATCCTCGGCTACAGAAGCTGGCCATTGGGACATGGAATGTCACCTCTCTGGTGGGGAAGGAGCCTGAGCTAGTGTGTGAGGTTGAGAGGTTCCGGCTAGAAATAGTCGGACTCACCTCAACGCATGGCTCTGGCTCTGGAACCAGTTTCCTTGAGAGGGGTTGGACACTCTTCCACTCTGGAGTTGCCCCTGGTGAGAGGCGCCGAGCAGGAGTGGGCATACTTGTTGCCCCCCATCTTGGTGCCTGTACGTTGGGGTTCACCCCGGTGAACGAGAGGGTAGCCTCCCTTCGCCTACGTGTGGGGGGACGGGCTCTGACTGTTGTTTGTGCCTATGCACCAAACGGCAGTTCAGACTTTAGTTTAATTTAAATAATTTAATTTAATTTAAATTTTTAATTTAAATAAGTTATCACTAAATATCAAAAAAACAAATTATATGATTTTCAGTAATAAAAAGATAACCACTGAAGTTCCTTTCAGAATCGACGGGATTGAAATATGTAGAGTAAAATAAATTAAATTCTTGGGTGTATTCATTGATGATAGATTGTCATGGAAGCAACACATAAATTCCATTAAAATTAAAATATCCAAATCCATCGCAGTACAGTACTATGTAAGGTAAAGGACTTACTTAATGATAAAGCATTGTTTTTGCTGTATAATACAATCATACTACCACATTTAATTAATTAATTGTGTTGAAATCTGGGGTACAGCATGCAAAACTACAACAAAACCTATTTTTGTTTTACAGAAAAGAGCTTTAAGGATAATAACTAGAACGCATTATTATCATCCATCTAGTGTATTGTTTTATAAATTGAAGCTGCTAGGATTTTATGATTTGGTGGAATATATTTTTTTACTAATGTATAAAGCACAAAATAACACTCTACCTTCAAACATTCAAAAGTTTTTTTGTAAAGAGGAATAGTTGTTATAATGTAAAGGGTACAGATATTTTTGTTAAACCACAATATAGAACAAGTTTAAAGGGTTGTTTTACTTTAATACATGGAATTGGTATATGGAATGGATTGGAATATGATGTTAAAGTTGCACAGTCAATATATGTATTTAAGAAAATGATTAAGAATAGATTGTTGAAAAGTTATGTGTGAATGTTATATATTTAAAATCTCTATGAATTAGTTAAATTATTATGAGTTATAAATATGGTTTATGGATCATTTTTGCTTGAATTGATTGTTTGAATGGAATTTTGTTTTTAAAAAAGGGGGCATATATTATACGATTATCTTCTTCTTATTCTGATTCCTTTCATTTTAAATTTGATCTTTATTTCTCTATATCATTCTGTAATTTTTTTGTTCTTTTGTGTTTTTTTAAATTTGAAATGAATAAATCAAAAAATAAAAACAAATTCTACACGTTAGTCTCATTGAGCCTTGAGGACTCGTTTAAACCTGATTTAAACAAAGAGCACAGATGAACCACACCAACAATCATAAAGAAGTGATTTCTTGCTTTTATCTGAAGATTTTTTTCATTATCTGCCCCTTTTATGCTTTTCTTCAATTAATTTAAAAAAGTGTTTGACTACGTATCAGTTTTTCAACTTCCTGCATTCTAATTCTGTGTGAAGACACAACAAACCCACAGCAGTGACGAATCTCAAATTTTTTGTCTTAAGGTGATAAATGTATGGCACGTAGTTCAAGCAGGGATGTTAAATGTCCTGCAGCGTGCTTCATCTGTCACCTGACGCTCAGGAGGAGGGAGCCTGTAGCCTTCCAGTAGCCTTTTGTTGCTGGGTGGGGTGGGGTGGGGGGTCTTTACTGGTGTAATTCACAAGAGCTGTAGACAAATTCTACATCAGTGAGCTACAATAGAGATTAAAGTTCTGTGGAGACGTCCTCGACCTTCAGCATTGTATAAAATGTACAGAAATATATTACCTAAATGTTGGCAACTGAGGTGACAAAACACGTTTTTCCCAGTGGAAGCATCCCCCACCCCCCACCCCACAACTGGACAGAAGTTCTGGAAAGGTCAAATGAAATCAATAGGAAGATTTCAATTAGGAAAGAGCTTACAGAGCGTTTAGTGAGGGACAGGAAGTAGAACATAATTGATGACTTCCTCCCAATCAGCTTTAATCAGCTGATTGATCAGAAGCAGGAAACACCGACACAGTTTCTGACCAATCACAAAGTTCTTCATGTTTCCAGTCACTTCCTGCAAAACTTTCCCAACAAAGAACTGAAACTATATAACAGAATCTTTATATGTTGTTAACTTGTTTATTATTTATTGTAAATATCATATTCTCACCTCCAAATGTTTACAACAAAAGCCTAACTTCCAGATTTTATTATCTTCTATAAATATTTATATAGAATCCATAAAAGGAAGCTCAAATGCTAAAGCCATTCAAATGATAACTGCCTTTGAAGGACCCAGGGTGGGAGAGGTGCTTCAACTTTCCAACCTACAGTTATTATT
Organism: Garcialebias charrua; assembly: GCA_038048925.1. NCBI lineage: Eukaryota > Metazoa > Chordata > Actinopteri > Cyprinodontiformes > Rivulidae > Garcialebias > Garcialebias charrua. The sequence goes on from JBBPBX010089993.1 coordinate 6,554, forward strand.
TTTTTTTTTTGTTGGTCCAAGGGGTCGAACTGACAACTTTTGGATCAAGGGCTCGCCGTCTCTAACCTCTGCACCACCACTCCACCACCAACCATCACTCAGTTTTATATGTTAGTTTATGATTCCAGATGGATTTTTATTGACATATCTTTATCACTGGATTCTGGAAACTGTGTTTTACTTGTGCTTTTAGATTTAACAGCTGCTTTCGACACGGTCGACCATGATATTCTTATCTCCAGATTGGAGCAGTGGGTGGGCATCACTGGCTCAACTCTGCAGTGGTTTAGGTCCTACCTTTCCAATAGAAGCTTTTTTTTTTTTTTTCCATTTTTTTTTTTCATTTATAGATGGCCTCCCTTCACACCTTTTAGCCATCCTCTCACTCCAATATTTTTTATTTTTTATTTTTATTTTTTTTAGAGAGAAAGAAAGAAAAGAGAAAGTAAGACAACAAATCAACAATTATCAACCAAAAGAGCACAAGGCAAACACACCCAACCTCCGTCCACAATCCTGCAAAGCACATGACAGAACACAACAATGGAACATACATGCATAAAGACTAATAATATTCATGAGCTTGCAGTAGAATTCTATAAATACACATACCCATATCTACAAATATATATATAGTATACATACATATACTTTTATATTCATTTATATACCCATCTACATATCTGCATATATCTATATATAATCCCTGCATCCATTTGTGTGTGGTTGTGAGCATGCATAAGTGTATAAGGTTCCTCCAATAGAACATTTAGTAGCGACTGTGAAGCATCAGAGATCCGTCCCCCCAAAGCCCGAGGCAGACGAAGGGGCGATCAAAGCCCAAGACCCCAGGGAGGACCCCGAGCCCAGAGTCCCCAGGACCACCCGAACAGGACGAGCCACTAGCCCACTCCCCAGATCCTACCAAGGGGAAGAACCGGACGAACCCCTACCAGCGACCACATACAATGACCCCCCGGGGTCGCCCGCAACAAATTCACAGGCCCCCGCTGGAGCCCGCCGCACCGACGTAGCCCCAGGGCCGGTCACCGAGGCTCGGGCACCGGGGACGTCCACCCCTCAGGCCCAGACCCGACAGGACCAGAGGACAAGAACCCCCAGGTTGTCCTTATTAGATGGATTTATTTGTGGAGTGTATAGAGTTTTATAGAAATCTTTAAAAATATTGTTTACTTTTCCCTCATCATGAATTATATTTCCATCTTTATCTTTAATACCATATATAGATGTTTTTTCTTTGTTTAATTTGAGTTGATTAGCTAAAAAGCTCCCTGATTTATTACCGTATTCAAAATTATCTAATCTAAGTCTTTGTATCAAGAATTTATTTTTCTTATCAATATATTCATTTAGTTCTAATTTTAATTTGCGTAGCTTTTGCTGTGTTTCCTCTCCTTGTAGACCTTCTAATAGTTTAATGGATTTCTCTAATTCCTCAATACGTTTATTTTCTTTTTTCTTTTTATTTGTTGAATAGGATATTATTTTACCTCTCATGACTGTTTTCCCAGCCTCCCAAAGTGTACATGCTGAAGTTCCTGGCAAGTCATTAAACTCTAAATACGATGCCCATTCTTTTTTAAAATATTGCAAAAATTCTTCTTCTTGAAGTAGTGATGTATTTAATCTCCAACTTGTATTTTTTGTTGTTATTCTTTTATAATCTATATTTACAGTAACTGGTGCATGATCGCTGATAGCAATAGGGTGTATCTCAGTGTCTGAAATGTTTGCCATCAATGAATTGCTTACTATAAAATAATCTAAACGAGAATATGAGTGATGCACATGTGAAAAGAAAGAATATTCTTTGCTATCAGGGTGAAAAGAACGCCATGCATCGCAAAGTCCATAATCGTTCATATACTGTTTAACTATATTTATAGATTGCCAACTGCGTTGAGTTCCCGCTGCATTCAGTCTGTCTATCTTGTCATCTAAACCAAAGTTGAGATCACCTCCCATCACCAGTGAGGAATCCATGTGATTTGATAGATTGGAAAAAAAATCATGAAAAAAAGCAGCGTCGTCTACATTCGGTCCATATATGCTAACAATACAATAATTTTGTCTAAATATAGATAACTTTAATATTATATATCTACCGTTCGGATCTATAAATTGATCTAATACTGTGAAGTCAACATTTTTATGTATTAAAATTGCCACCCCTCTTTGTCTTGAATTATAACAGGCTGAGAATACATTAGGAAACTCTGAAGATTTTAGCTCAACCACAGTTGAGGCCAATTTATGAATTTCTTGGAGTAATACAACATCTGCCTTTAATCTTTTAATCTTGTTAAAAATTCTATATTTTTTATCTTGGCTACCGGCTCCATTAATATTCCATGTGACAAATCTTAAAGTGCCCATACTTGTGTCTGTGAAAATATAGATAAACCACAACCATTATCACAAATATAGAAAATAATAAAACACCCAGGTAAACACATAATCCTTGATGTTTGACTATATATCATTAAGTAATATTCTAAGTGTTGTTTTTAACGATAAATCAGTGATGTATACCTTTATCATGTATTTGTGTAAGCAGATACGAGTGTATATAAGCCCTTGTGTTTGTGTATTAACAAATGTTGAGTTAGAAAAATACAGACAAGAAAAGAAAGTGAAATCATACTGAACACTAAAAGATGACAGATAGAAGAAAAAATAAAAAAAGAACCCTCCTACCACATTAATTGCCATGCCACCGTGTACCACCAGTCTGTGTAACCCACCAATCGAGCTGTGCTGAAAAAAATTACATTTATCTGGTAAGTAATAATGATATCTAGCTAATAATATTAATTATTAATAGTAACTGAAAATCATTCTTACCTTAATGATGACTAATATAGCCATGGAGTAATCTCTGGGTCTCTGAACAGCTGACCATTGATGTACAGTTTGTCCACCGAGATTGCAGCTCTTCTACCTTCATTTAAATTTTGTTTCCTAATCGGGAACAGAACGCGCCTTCTGCTTAAAATCTCTGCAGGGAATTGATCATTCATACTGAAATTGGTGTCACGTAGTTCCCTACCTCGGCTTTTTACCTGCATTTTTTGTTTATAGTGTTCAAATCTGGCTACAATCGGCCGCGGCCTAGTGTCCCCAGCTTTCTTACCTCCGAGGCGGTGAACTCTGTGAAAAGTGATGGAATTAACCACGTCACTCGTCAACTTCAGCTGAGTCTGCATGAAGGCCCGAACCGAGGTTTCGACGTCTTCATCTGTTTTCTCTGAGATTCCAGAGAAGACCATGTTTTCCCGCATGCTCCGGGATTGTATCTCCAGTATAGATTCTTTAATTTTTCTATTATCACCGGATAGCTGTGATACCTCTTCGGTGAGCGTTTTAACCGTTCCCCTCAGTTGCTGGTTTTCAATTAGCCTGGTTAAAACCACACCCTGTCCTTCACTTCGCTTCAGACTAGGGTCTGGGACCTCTCCATTTTAAAACAATTCTTGCTGGAGGCGTTGGCCTCTGCTGAGGAACAAAACCATTGGATATTTTGAACAGGGAAAGCATTCTGCTCCCTCCCCTCAGAGCCACCCCCCGTGCACTGGTGAACTTGACTGACAACTGCTCCGCCTCCTGCAGCTTTTCTCTTGCTGCCGGCTGCCGCGCTGGAAATTCTGTGTTTATATGTTAATAAAACGTTTTAATAAAATACAATAAAACCATGGATCGCTGGTCCAGCTCACCAGAAGACCAGAAAATCTGATGGGACTCGGGCAGCAACGTAAAACCCGAGTTTAATTCTCGTGACAACCTCAGCCATTTCCTTGTTCATTTCAGCGGAGGGAGAGAAGGAGGAGGGAGCGAGCGATCACTTGACTTTTGGCCCAAAAAACAAAAGAAAACTCCAGATAAGGGATTAAGAAGGGGAAATTAATAAATTTGTGTCACATATAAAACAGTTCTGCATCGCTTTGCATCGCTTTGAATGAGAACATGCCGGTGCTCGCTGACTGCGCGCTGGCAGAGCCCTTTTATAGGGCTCTGCGCGCTGGGACAGGTGGGGGCGTGGGTTAGGGTAAATATGGGGAAAATTCTACAAATAAGTCGCTTTGGAGTATACATTGCAGCGCATGTAAATTATGCAAAAAATACATGACTTATCGTGCTACTATACATGTTTACATCTGGGGCCAAGATGGTGTAGTGGCAGGGGAATCGGACTTGGGATCCAAAGGACCCAGGTTCAAACCCCGGCCACGGCACACCTTGGGGTGTCTATGAGTGCACATCTATTTTCCCCAGCTCCCCGGGCGCTGACTACGGTTGCTCACTGCACCACCTGGTGGTGGTTGGGTTAAATGCAGAGACCAATTTCGTCTGTCAAGTATGGGAACATACACAGATGACAAAAATGTGACGTTTATTTATTTTATGTTTGTCTTGTTTGTCTCTGTGTCCCTGTGTTGGACTGGAGACCTGTCCAGGGTGTCCCGTGCATCTCTCACAGCAGGCTCGTTCACAACAGTTTTGTAAAATGGGCGCACAGACCAGTTTGTCTTTAAGTTTCCTCTGGCCTTTCATAAATCAGATGAAGCTGGTCGTGTCCTGCTCAGATGTGAGCTTTCAGAAGTGAAATGGGCCACAAGAAGCGTGAACTCTGCTGGGCTGAAGTGAACTATGATGGAATAAATGTGTCGGACGTCTCCATTTACTAAACACTATGAATTGACTCACTTTAGCATTTATATTTGTTGTTAGCTATTTTGTAAGCTAACTACTGTACAAAGTTACTGTGTGTAACCACCAATATTCCCTCAGTAATCTGTTTGCTGTTGTCTAATCCCACACTGTTTCGATGTGTGAATGGACCGAGATGGCCAGAGCTCATCTCAGATACCAGCTCCCCCTGACCCCACGAAAGAAGTAAAGAAAATGGATGGATGCTATTCTTAGTCAGCTGTGCTTTTCTGTTTCTTTGTCTGACACTTCTGGTCTTTGTGTGCCTCTGATCATTGTGTCTCTCAGCTCTCATTCAAGCAGTCTTTCTGTAAAGCCACTGCACGGTGCCAATACTCCAGGCTTTCTCCGGTACAGTCGTCAGATCCTTGTAAGTGTAGCAGTGTGACCCCTGCTTCCAAAGCTGGCTGCAGCTTTGTAAATTGGCTGGCCAATCGCCAGGGGAGGATGCTTTATATAAGAAAGCACGTTTCTCCAGACGTCATTCTCTTTATTTACATTTTTTTTTTAAGCTCTAACTTCCAGGTTACCTGGCAATGCTGCTGTGTTCATCGGATGAACGTTCCACCACACATTACCTGTGTGGGTATTTTGTTGTTGGTTTTTTATTTGATTTTCAAGTTGGCTGGTTTGGACTTTTTAATTAACTGATGTTATTTTAAAATCTAGTGATCGGTGTGGTGTGTCGTCCACTTACATATTTGTTCCCTTTCCTCCGGGACAGTATGTGTGTTTTGTCTTTGCACTGACCGGTGACAACTTTGGGATTTTTACTGATAAGATCTTTATGTTTATCCATGCAGTAGAGTGACTGGCATGTGATTCACCTGTTGTTGCTGCTGTTGTTGTTGTTGTTGTTGTGTGTGTATGTGTGTGTGTGTGTGTGTGTGGGGGGGGGGGGTGATTTTCTCCTCTCCTCCAGTGATGTAATCACTTGATGTACCGTTTTTTGCCCTATAAGTCGTTTATTTCCATAATTTGCATGCCATGCGACTTATATACTGAAGTGAAGTATTTTTGGATTGTTCCCATATTTAAAAAAATATTTTGGTTGAGATATGATCATTTTCATTCATTCGGACTGAAAATATCGAGCCCCATCATTTTCAGCCGCTTGATGGCACTTGAGAGTATGGCATGCTGTTGTATCATGTAATAGGTAAAAGTGGCCATTAATGACATAATCAGCTTGCCGTAGCCAGCCACCGTCGTCTGCCCGGAGCAACGGTCAAATCAGCTCATTTTGCTCCGCCGCCCCAGCAAAATGCATCTGATTTGACCAATAAAGTGCATTTATTAAGTAAAGGTTGGACTGAGACACACCTTTACTATAAAGTCGAGAAAACAAATAATTGTTTTAAGTGCTTATCTTGTTACATTTTGAAGAAATGCACAGCGGGTTGCCCTCTGCGCGTTCATGTTTCCGAGTACTGTATAAGCTTTTGAAAATACAACTCATTTGACCGTCACTGTGCATTTATTAAGTAAAAGTTTGAGACACACCTTTACAATAATTTTGAGCAAACAAATAATTGTTTCTAAGTGTTAATCTTGTTAAATTCTTGTTAAAGTCCTCCCGTGCACGCTCCCGCGGCTGCCATTTGGCAGCCAATCGATTTTTGACGCAACATTGGCCCACATTTCTGGGTTGTCAGCGAAGTGACATATGGACTTTTCCACTTTATTAGACATATTTGGACTGATGCGGCTTATAGGGCGGTGCGGCGTTTACAGTGGATAATACGGTATGTGTTACACAAATGGATGTCATGCCTGTGCCACAAGACAATCTGCTGCTTTGTATTCTCGCCTCTATTTTACTTTTTATGCTGCATTGCTTTAACTGTGTTTTACCTGTCGCTACGAATCAGCTTTTCAGCTGGATCCCGGTTCTGTTCTAGTTCTGTTTCGGTGCGCCATCGCCATTTTTTAAATTATTATTATTAATATTATTTTTATTTTTTTGCTGCATCCTTCTTGATTCACTTTAATCAGGTGGTGTTTCACCTGATAAAGACAGAATAACCCAAATACAGTACTGGAGCCAATTTTACTGGTAATTGTATGTGCGTGTGATAATACGAGGCCCACTTTATCTTTTTTGGGTAATTGCTCACTATTATCTACAGTTTGTCCTGCTCGTTTAATTTCTTCTTTTTGCAGTTGTTGTTGTTTTCTGTTCCAATGTTGTTGTGTTTTTGTTGTGTTTTTTCAAATGTAATTCCATTTTTTCAAATGTTGTTCATTTACACCTTAGGGCCACCATAGTTCCAGGCTGAGGACTGAAGGTGGCGGTCCAGAGTCTGGTGTTGGTCCTCTGTGCTGTGGGTGATGGGTCCCTTCCACACCTCACTTATCACAGCTTTTGGGTAAATTTTCTGTTTGAGTTTTTGGAACCGCCCTTTTGCTGTTAGTTGACCGACTACTGGAAAGCCTCGACTGAATATTGTTATCACCAATAATGCCTCCATTTTTTTTAAACATTGTTTTTAAATAGCGTTTTTGATAAATTTTAGATTGTATCTTGGAACACAATCTCATGCTTCCTTTGTGGAAACAAACCTAAGTGCTTTTGGGTATATACATTTTTTTCCCTTGAGTAAAATGCCTGAGGTGGCATTGTTGCAAATTTAAATATTATAAAAAAAATCAACAAAAATAACATAACCCCCGAGCTGCCACATAGGTCTTATGTTCAGTTTGTCTCTCTGCAGTTGACCTGCCTAAACTCTCAGCTTTACCAGATCAACTTCATCCCTTAGTTATTTAAAAATGTACACCATCATTTTCACATGTACTTTTGTTTTATATGTACTGTTATTATTACTGTTACTACGTTATTGACTTTCATGGTAACTGCAAATGGCAGCAGCAGCTAGCTGTAGCACTTCTGGTGCAGCCTCAGACACCTCTGTTGA
>JBBPBX010089994.1:0-14198 GCA_038048925.1 Garcialebias charrua
TTTCTCCATTAAAATGTTACATTTACTCAGATTAAACTTTTGATCTTTTCTCTTTTCAGGACTGCAAATATCCAGGGTCGGGATGGAGTGAGAAGTCGACAGCTGCATCGTGTCCCAGATTTGTCCTCATGCATGATGCAAAAAATAAAGAAAGAAAGAAATTGATTACAAAAACTATTTGTTTATGATTCATTTTATTAACAGTAAGTTAATTCAAAACAACAAAAAGGTTCTGTGTCGTGTCACACGGGACACCACCTCCAGCTCCTCTGTATGGATGCAGTGGAAGAAAAAGCAGTCCCAACCACCTTCAAGATGCTGCACCTGCCAGCCAGAAACAAACACCAGGGTCTCAGCTGTACCAACATTGTCATGGATGCAGGTCTCAGGAGAAGCAGCAGCTCTGGCCGAGACTCTGCATCATCATGGGATCGTCTTGGTTAAAGGACATGACCCACCATGTAATCCTGGCTGCAATTACTCTGCGTGGCTGCTGCATGGGTGCTTGAGTCATCACAGTTCTCTGAAAAAAACATTTGAAAGGATACAGTATTGTTAAATTCATTGCAATTTGTTTGGTTTGCATTAAAAAAAATATTTCTAATCTTACCAGCTGTGCTCAGTTTTGATTAGCCGACACATAGCTTAAACAAATACTGTATACACGTCCTAACAAATATATCATACAAGCTTATAGAATGTTTCTAAACATGGATCTTTGGAAAACAAAAGATTTTACCACTGTTTAGTGCTCATTTATAGTAAATTCAAAAAACGTGTGTTCAGTTCTAGGTTGCATATTAAAATTAAGCCAAAACGTCAAAAAAATCGAGGATAGGAAAAATCTATATTTTAAAATAAAATATATTATGAAACGTTACTTTTGTAATGTGATAAGTAATAAGATGTGGTGAATTAAAGTCACTGCAGCTGGCCTACAACACTTGTGATCCAAACAAAGACAAAAACACAGCTGTACACTGCATACCATGCAGCTAAACACGTTTTTAATGTGTTCTGTGTTCAGAAGCAACAACTGTGTACAAGTTTAGGCATTTACTTACTGAAGACGTGACTATCCGCCATTTTGAAATCTAAACTTGGGGAGGGGTGGGAGTTTACCACTAGAGGGGGCGTGAACACAGGACAACCCCCAACCTCCTCCCCTGCTTGTCTCTCGACACGCCCATTTTGAGAGAAATTTTCAAACTGCTTCGGGGGAGGAGTTACCGATCCACAGGGTGTGGAGTCGCTCTTTAACACGCTTGAAACGACGTCATCCGAACGTGAACGAATAAAAGCAGCTTGTTACAGAAACACTGCTAACAGCAGCTGCATTTAAACATCCTTTATCAGGTAACTCAGGTCGATCCAGAGCAATAACACAAGCTGTAGGAGTTTTTAAAGATCTGGATCTACGTCTGAATGTTTTTGATACGTAGGCTTTAAAGTTCTTGAGCGTCGCTAAGACATCCATCACGTCAACACTTCAGCCAAAAAGTTCAGAACTTTATGAAAAAGTTTCCTGGAGCTGATTAAAGCCCTGATGATGATGATGACCGAGAGATTTAACCACCTCAACCGTTCAAGAAGAGGTATTGTTTTTTATTTAAAATCATAATCTTATTAACTTTTTGTTTTGTTTTACCTCTTTGTGTTTTATTTCCAGTCTGGGGCAGAGATAGCAGCTGTCTTCTTCCTCTTCAGGGATATCCACCAGATCACCTGCAGCTAAGAAGTCTGTGATGACTGAACTCTGAACTTTTCCAGGGACAGGTGGGGGGAGGTCCAAGAAGAAGTTGTTGTGAGTAATGAGGACAAATACAGCCACACTGCTGCTACTGTTGTTATTGAGATGGCTGGAGATATTCACTGCAACTAGGTCTGTGCTTTTAGCAGAAAATGTGGAGAAGTTGGTCTTTTTGGACAAAAACTTAAAACTTGATTAGTTCAATTGTAAACAGTCTGTTGCTGCTTATTATTCTGGTTCTGACTGTTATTGTATTAAGATTTTTATTATTGTTAGTATACCGTAGTTTATTTATTATAAAGAGTGCTGTTTATTTAAAATATCATCCAAATGGGTCACTTTTATTTATTTTTATACAAACATATTTTTGGCATATTTTCAAAATAAACATTTTGTAAGTCTTTATTTTGTCTTTTTTTTTTGTACCGAAAATAAACCGAACCGAGCCCTCCTTGAAACTGAACCGAACCGAAATGTGATTTTAGCGTACCGTTACACCCCTAATAGCAAGGCACTTAAAAAAGACGACAACAAAAACTTAGCCGTACGGTAGTGTGAGGGATGGGGGAAAAAGAAAAAAAAGGATTACGGTACTACAGTATTCAAATACTGTATCTGCTTTTCTATGTAGAGTTTGTATGTTTTCCTTGTACATAGGGGTTTCCTCCAGACACTCTGGTTCCCCTACCTCCCAGGTCTCAAGTCCACCCATTCTAAATCTATATAGGCTAAGTGACATAATAGAGAGTCACTTAAAAAAACGACAACAAAAACTTAGCCATATGGTAGTGTGATGGTTAGGGGAAAAAAAATTACTGTTCAAATATTTGCTTTTCTATAGTTTGCATGTTTTCTTTGTGTATGTAGGGTTTTTCTCCAGGAACTCTGGTTCCCCCACCTCCCAGGTCTCGAGTCCACCCATTCTAAATCTATATAGGCTAAGTGACATAATAGCAAGTCACTTAAAAAAACGACAACAAAAACTTAGCCTTACAATTTTAGCATATTTGCGTTCCAGTCGTTTCCGGAAATGCATCTGTGTCCGCCATTTTACGATTCCCAAGTGCGGTCAATTGAGGTCCGCCATTATCGGCTCTTTGCCAGCTGGCTCTGGAGGACCGTGTGTCCGATCGGGGTTGCCTCATATGGATAAATTAGCTGGAAACACTCGGTGAACTTAGTGGACGCGCCGCCGATCGTTCAGCGATCGCTCCCACAACGCCGCTCGACATGCTAACGAGTGCAGCTAACAGAGCAGCTAACGCGGGCAAAGACACCAAGCCGCCATGCCGCGGAGGGGCCATCTGCGGCCGGGAGCTCGCCGCAATGTCTGCCTGGCAGCCTAAGATGTCGGGGGACACTGAGCTAACGCGGAGACACAAAGCCAACAGCCTTTTTGAATGAACTGACATGCTAACGAGTGCTGCTAATGGCGGGGCCTACTAACGCCGAGCAGCTTGTTTTGGATGGACGAACATCGTGGAGAAACGGCTTTCAGTAAGTTTTTTTTTTCTGGCTCCAAATGTATGAAGTTAAGAAGATAACAGTCCTTCTTTTAAACAGTTTAGACCGTGTGTGCGCGTGTGGAGCGTAAGGAAGCAGGGGAGCTCGGACGTGCAAGAGCTAATGCTAAAAGACGAAGGCAGGCTTTGACCAGCTCAAAGTAAGAAATTGTATTTTTTTATTTATTCATTTACTGTACAGTACTGTACTGTACAGGGAACCCCCGTGTTACGAATGAGTTCGGGACCTAAGAACGGTTCGCAGCTCGATTCTGCCGTAGGTAGGGGGGGGAAATTTATTTTTTTTTTAATTATTCATTCATTCATTCATTCAACCTTTATTTATCATGCTAACGGAGCGCGCGCACACATTTAAGCATGTACAGTAGTGTACTGTAATGTTAAACATTGCTATTCACATTTACAGAATAAATAAAAATATATTTTCTTACTTTGAGATGGTCAAAGCCGACATCTTAGGTTGCCATGCGTTGATTGTTGTCGGGCCGAGCAGCGCGGCGGCCGGCCAGTGAACCACCGCAGCTGCTCCAGACCTGTGTTAGCTAGCTGGCTAGCTTCTGCTAGCCAAGCCATGAGCTGGTGTTGGAGCGGCGGCGCGATCAATCTGCAGCTGCTGCTGCTGCCTGAGACATCCACAAAGTTCACAGAGACGTTTCCAGCTCGTAATTAATCCATATGAAGCCATCCTGGTCACCAGTCTTCGGCCGGCTACCGTGTTAGCTCCCGTGTTAGCTTCTGGAGCTAGCCAGGCCAGAGCCTGGCCGGAGGTGTTCGCGCGGCGGCCTGGCACGATCAGCGATAAATCCGCTGCTGCCTGAGACATCCACAAAGTTCACAGAGACGTTTCCAGCTCGTAATTAATCCATATGAAGCCATCCTGGTCACCAGTCTTCGGCTGGCTCCCGGGCAGCTAACCTAAAATGGCGTCCGGTGTTCTGTGACCGGAGACCCCAGTGACTGAACCTAAAATGGCGTCCGGTGTTCTACATTAATTTGTGACCGTGTAAACTGAAGACCTACTTCCTGTTGCCCAAGATTGCTCAAAAATGATCAGAAATGATCTTTTTTATCATAATTATTATTTATAAAGCCTTTAAAACAACCACAGCTGCAACAAAGTGATGTACACATGAAATTAAGAACATTTAAACACAAAAAAAAATTATTTTTTTTTTAATACAGTAATTTCATATTTTTATTAAATATGATATGTTCGTAGGTCCCGTTGTTTGTAGGTCGATGGAGTCGTAAGTGGGGGGTTACCTGTATTTACATATGATACTGCACTAGGTGTGTTAGGTGTGTTAGGATAGGCGAAATGCTTGGTAACTAGTAATATCCATATACGTGCAGGCAGTGGCGGCTGGGGTGGACTCCGACTTACGGCAAAATCGACCTACGGACGGTCCTTAGGTCCGGAACTCGTTCGTAGGTCGAGGTTTACTGTATATATATATATACATACATTATATAATTAATGTTTCCTGGACGACCACACCATCCTAGAGTTGTTTCGATCTGGCTTCAAATCTCTCCATAGTACCGAAACTGCTCTGCTGAAGGTCTTTAATGAAAATTTTCACAGCCACAGATGCAGGTGATACTGTGCTGCTTGTCTTATTGGACCTTACATCGGCTTTTGACACTATCGACCACAACATCCTCATTTCTAGGCTGGAGCAGTGGGTGGGCATCACAGGGTCTGCCCTCAAATGGTTCGAGTCCTACTTCTCAGACAGAACCTTTTGTGTCAATATCAAAGATTTCAGTTCAGCATCTACAGCGCTTCAGTGGGGGGTACTGCAGGGGTCCATCCTCGGTCCCCTTCTCTTCTCATTATACCTGCTGCCACTAGGTGCTATTTTCCGCAAACACAAAATAGCCTTTCATTTCTACGCCGATGATTGTCAAATTTACTTTCCCCTGAGGCACAGAGGCTCACGCTCTATTCAACCCCTTCTTGACTGCCTGGCTGACATCCATGATTGGATGGCCTCAAACTTCTTAAGTTTCAATGAGAAGAAGTCTGAAGTCATGTTGTTCCATCCAACAGCTCACTCTCGAATCACGACATTGACCTTCTTTCCCAAGCCCCACTAGAAAAACAAAAGGTCACTAATCTGGGGGTGACAATGGACCCTTCCCTGAAACTTAACAGTCATGTAAACATGATTGTTAAATCCTGCTTTTTTCAGCTGAGGTGGCTGTCTAAGCTGAAGCCTATACTATCCAAAAAGAACCTGGAGACAGTAATCCATGCTTTCATAACATCGAGGCTCGATTACTGCAACTCACTTCTGTTCGGAATCAGTCAGTCCTCCATTGCACAGCTACAGCTGGTCCAGAATGCTGCCGCACGATTCTTAACTGGTACAGGCCATAGAGAGCACATTACACCAGTTTTGGCCTCCCTGCACTGGCTACCCATTCACCTTCGGATCCAGTTTAAAATACTCATGTATGTTTTTAAATCTCTGAACAGTTCCGCTCCACCTTATCTCACTGACCTTCTGCAGCCATATGTCCCACGGCGCTCTCTGAGGTCAGCAGACCAGGGGCCTCATGTATCAACCGTGCGTGCGCACAAAAACCTTGCGTACGGCACCATCCACGCAAAACCCCGTATGTATCAAAACTGAACTGAACGTGAATATGTGCGCATCCAAGTACATTTCCACGCCAGCTCCCCTGCTGGCGTACGCACGTTTCTGTGGTTCTTGTTCCTTTGGCGACACTTACAGGTGATTCAGAGAAACTGAAGCCCCACAGTCTGTGGTTGACTTTAAGAGCGGCTTGAAGACCTTTCTTTTCAACCGAGCATACTCTACCTCCTCATGATTCTACTTTTGATCATAGCTGATACTGTTGTTGATTTTAATTGTTTTATTATTTGTTTCATTGACATTTAATTCTGTTGCACCTTGTAGCACTTTGAGATTTCCATTGATGAAATGTGCGTTATAAATTGATGTCATCATTATCATTATTATTATTAACTGTTCATGATGTGAAAATGATTAATATTCCCACCAAACACACGATTAACAAGTATTACATCCACATGACGCAGTTAAATAAAGGACGCGCAAAGTTGTGCCAAAAATAAATTCAACAGGAACGGATTCATTCAGCCTTACTGGAGGATATAATAAATAGTGTAACACGCAGAGCATTTATTTATAAACAGATATAATTTTCTGATCTAGGATATGGCTTATCAGCCGTTTTCAGGGAAATAATCATTTTTCAGTTTGGCACTGCTGCGCTCTGGAGCAACACAGGAGCCGTGCATCACGCGTGCAGAAGCAGCGATCAAACTGTTCCACAGGTGCTTTCCTGAGGAAGCTGGCAGGCCGATCAGGGCTGTCCAGTCCACACAAAGCCGATTCATGTCCAATTGATCTATATGATTCCAAAGGCTGAGTGGTCGCGCTTTGGAGCGCGCGCGCACCCTCGCCGGTACGTGTTACACGGCAGCTGGAGGTGATTCATAATCTGCGTTTATTGTAGATTTCTCCAAAATGACACGTGAAAGTACACCATATATAACTTGTAGGAGAGTAAAAGCTTCACAGACAAACAGACTGCGCACAAGGCTGTGGCGCGCGCAGCGTTTGGAGACTCCAACATCACGTCATGTCATGAAAACTCTCCACTGAGACGCACAGACCCGTTTCTTCATATCATCTATTAAATAAACAAAGATCTATGTTCTACCAAACATCTAAGTTCCTCTGTGTTTACAGTAATTATGGTAATAAACTCGTGCGCAAAGTTAATATTTTCACTCAGAATGAATGGATGTGCCGGTTGCGCACCAAAGCAGGGTGCGCGCACACACAAATACCGACACACAATCACTCGTTCTTTGCGTGATGAACACATTTTATTACTATTCTTACTTAGGATTATTTTCCTCACTCATATTATATTAAATTCATTATTTTCCTGAATCTAGAAATGATTTCTGATCGCGCAGGGATCAAACAAACATGTCCTTCACACATGCAGGAAGTAATTTGCATCTGTTTAACATATGTAAATGAAGGCGTGTCAGGGGAGGTGTCTCACGTGCGCTCAGTTCCACGTTAATTGTGATGTACAAAAGGAATGTGCGTGGATTCAGGTGTACGCACGGTTTGATACATCTGGATTTCTTTGTGCGTACACACTTTTCTGGATTTGACCGTACGTCACTTTTCAGTAGGAAATCCATGCAAGTCTTTGTACATGAGGCCCCAGATCCTTCTCTCAGTCCCAGATACTCGCCGGAAGTTCAGAGGTGACAGGGCCTTCTCAGTTGCAGGTCCAAGACTGTGGAATGAGTTGCCACTGAGTGTCAGGCAGGCTCCCTCACTCACAGTATTTACGTCTCGCTTGAAAACCCACTTCTATTCTCTAGCCTTTAACACGATGTGATTTGTTTTTATCCTCTCTGTAATTGTTATTTATAAGACTGAGCTGAACACAGCTTCTCAGGCTGAGGAAGTCTTTCGGACGAAAGACGAAACGTTTCTACAGTTTTTTTACTTTGTTTTTTGAGTGTCCAGAGGACCAGACTTAGCTTTTTTGGATACATTGTTTGCCGTTTTAGTTAGTTTCTGTTGCCATTTCTATCTACATTTTATTTTTTGTTTTCCTGTCTGCTTTGCTTGTTTGTTTCTATTGTACAGCGCTTTGGTTGGCCTTGTGTCTGTTTAAGTCAGGGGTGTCAAACTCATTTTGATCTGGGGGCCACATACAGCTTAATCTGATCTCAAGGGGGCCAGACCAGAATACTCATTCCAAAAGTCCATTTTTTTCTTTGTATTAGTGCAAAGAATAAATAAATTATAAAAATATTAACATTAAATTAATTGTCCTTTTACACTTTTACTCAGTTTAACATTTAAGTGCATTACACATTAAAAAACTGATCAGTGATTGCACGTTTTAAAACATTTATTCAACAAACTGTTTTGTTAAATACCCTGATGCATGCTCAATAATCCAGGTAGAAAAATCTAAAAAAGCTAAATCTGGGCCTCTGGACATTAAAAAACAGTTTTGTTAAAACCCTTTCCTGCATGTTAAAAATGCATCAAAATTTAGAAATGAATGAATTTTAAATCCATTTTTCACATCTAGGAAGCAACTGTGAACCCATAAATTAAGCTTTGAACGTAGCTGTTTTATTAATGTTTGTTAGTGAAAACTTGCTCACAGGTAGGTAGTCCCAAACATGGACATTTTTGCAGCCAGTGCTGTCAGTTTAGGATAGTAGTAAGAGATACTTGTAAAATGTTTCCAAGCCCACAGAGGCAAATTTGTCCTTCAATTCTACATCACACTGCAAATAAATGATTTCAACATGTCAACAGCACATCAGAAGCTCTGATGGTGAGAGAAAAACTGCAAATTCTGTCTCGAGTTTGCCTTTGTGGCGGTGCTGACACCACTGTGGCTTCGTGCACTCGGCCCATCTTGTGTGCGTAATTTTAATCATGTGCTGTTGTGAAATGAAAATATATGTATCTTTGTGTTTTCTTTTATTATGAAGGAGTCTTCACACGGCGTTCAAAATGATCAAATTTCTCTCATAGAATGGTAAGGGTTTCCTGAGAGGAGACAGAATAGTGAGCATGTGCTCATGTGAGGCTTTGGGACTTAAGGAATGCTTGAAAGTGGATCTTTTCTTGTCTCTGAGTGGCTTATGGCAGTGCCTTTCTGTCAGTTTTATGACTTCACAGATTTATGTGACTGGCAAGGAGACACTGGTCTCTTTGTTCTGGGTGTAAGCCACACTTCCCCCATCAGCCTCAAGTGAGTTGGAAGAAAGGTGTCCAGCTCTGAAAACTGTGTTCACTTGAAGGCGCAGAGAACCTGGTTGCATAAACGTAGTAAAACAATTAATACCTTGATCATAAAGCACTTGTGCATTAATTAAATAATAGTTGTGAAGTAGTTTTCAATCAGATTAAAAGTAGAACTGTGTAAGGTCAGCCTGTATAAATAAAGGTTGAATGAATGAATATTATCCTTCACTCTTTTACCAAAAAATGGTTCAGTAGACTGAAAAAAAAGCAAATGGTATTTCCTCTATCAGTTAAGGGGGAGGGAAAATACCCCACCAGAGAGACAAAGAGGATCCTTTGTGATTGGTGGAAGGCAGGAATATCCTGCAGGAGTATAAAAACATGGGTATCCTCCTCCAGCGATGGAGCAGAAGGCCCCGGGGTGAAGACAGCTGGATTCAGATTAATCAGGTTGTATGAGGTCTCCCTGGAAACACATAAAATGTCTTTCCTTCCACCCTCTTCCCCCACTGTCTCCTTGGCTCTCTTTTGAACAAATGTAATGACTTTTAAGAATAGCATAAATGTATTCTGTGACTTTTAACTTATGATTAATTAAACTGGTTTGGAACTTTAAGTGAGCGTCTGTCATGTGTGTGTATCTCTCCTTCCTGTTCCAAAGTGAACCAAAAAACGAATTCTGGGGCGGATAAGATTCATACGTCAACAATTGGAGGTTCCTACCGAGATGGTTGCACGCGCGGACAGGAAAGGATGAGCCGGAGTCCAGAGCACTGATCAGTGACCGGTCACCTCAACAAAAAAAGGTAGGCAGATTCCTGTTTAAACGAAATCTGTGATTGGACATTTATAGGCAAATTTTAACTCAGTGTGTTTGGACTCCAGGGTTAATACGTGTAAAAAGAAAAAGAACGTTACAATTAAAAGTAGAATTGTAAGTTTCCAGCCAAGACTCCAGATCCCAGAGTAAAAACACGCAGTGGTCGAGCCAACCAAAAGCCGACGGGCTTTTGGAACAGAGGGAAAGGGGTTTTAGGATAAATAAATAATTTATCCGCCGCCGTTTCCTGTAACTCTGAGACCGAGTTCACTGTTAATCTCGTTAGGTTTTGTGGCTAACTATAAAAACAGTGTCAATTAAATCCACTTATAATTTGACTTTTGATTAAGTGGAGGCGGGATCTGGTGAGGTGATGTATTTGTATATTACCATGCGTAAATACGTTATAATACATTAGGAATGAAGGCATTGAAATATAAAACCCACAAATAAATAAGATGAATAAAGTGTGGGACTGAGTGAAGAAAAAATTTAAACCCACAAACAAATAAAATAAATAAAGTGTGGGACTGAGTGAAGAAAAAATATTGAGGAAAACGCGCTGACTTTCGCTGATAAAATAATCTGATAAGAGTTCCTGGACCAGATAAAAATAGAATAGAATTAGTCACAGAATACTAAATCCTTTTTTATGTTCTAAAATAATGGTTTCCTGCCATGTCACGTCAGCTTGCCTGCCTCACCTGCGTGACTTGTCTCTGCTCTCCAAACTGCCGTGGCTCTCTTTGTCTTTCTCTCTCTGCAGCGCTGTGCTGCTCTGGACCAGTGGCGGAGCTAGACTTTTATTGCTGGGGGGGCCGAGAGGGGGCCAAAGCTATAAGTGGTCCACTTACTACGGCACAGTGGGAAAAATGGATTTATCCCAATTTTTTGGGATTTGTAGACGCTATGAAATTTTGAAACAACATATTTTTCCCTTAAAATGATACAGGCTCTCAGTTTAAATTTTTGATCTGTGATCTAAATATTTTTAAGTTTAGAAACCAAGTGGTTTTCTAAACAGCTTTAGTGTTTGACTTTGTCCACACTCATAAAATACACAATGAAGTACCCAAAAAACATATATACTGTATATATATACCGGTAAACTTAAATGGTACATATCGCCCCTTGCTGCTTTGAGCATGTAACAGTCACAAGACCACATTGAAATTGTGCCTTGGCTCCAAAAAGGTTGAAGAACACTGGTCTAATGAAAATAAACAGTTTAAGTTAATTAGAATGATTTAAAAAAAAAAAATAGCTAAACAAGAGCATGGTTTTGCTAAATTAGGCTGAAAAGTTGGATTAAAAATGTAGAATTAGCTGAAAAAGCTGAAACAGGCTATATACAGAAATTATTAAGTAAGATACCTTGATATCACAATATTTTTTGCCTCAATAAAAGCACGGTCCTACTTGTTATTTATTTAATTGTTCCATACATATCTTTAAAAAATAGGAGTTAAAACTGCATATTTCTTAGTGCATTTGTGGGTACAACTGGACCAGTGCTCTGTTTTTATTTTTTATTTATTTTATAGACGTTTTAATAAGATATAACACCCTGCGGACTGTTGCTTGCTGCTCTCAAAGCCTCTCAGCTTCTGCGCAGAGAGGAGCATGAGCCGCGCGGCTTCTCTCGTCTTCTCCCTGGCTCCCCGTTCTGCGGTGACCCCTGGAGTTCTGGTCGTTGACTCAGGGCTCGGTTCTGTCCAGAGAGCACGGGGACACGCGCTCAGAGCTCTGCTGTGCGGCTACCTTCTGAACTCCCGACCCACGGGGAGAGAAAAAGAGAGGGGCAGATATTCCCGGAGCTTTTGCTAAAAATCTGCTATAAATCATGAAATCATGAAATAACACATTTAGTGTTATTTCTCTACCATATAAATAAACGCTCCTGTATTATTTTTAAATAAACAAATAAATAATGGCGAGGCAATTTGAAAACATGGTGAGTCATGGACTTTAAAGAATTCAAAAAGGGAAGGAGGAAAATAATGATTACTGTATTTTTAGCCTGTATGACATATTTATGGATTGATTTTTCTTCTTAAACTTGTCACAAGCTATCTGAAGATTAAATATGAAACAAACGTTGAGGCGCTAAGGTTAAGAACAAAGTTTATTTAGATACAGCAGTTAATAGAGTAATAAACGAATTCTCCACCTCTTCAGGAGTTGGTGCTGGGTTCCTGAAACACAAAAATAAACGTTACATTAAAACGGTTTACACTTCTCCATTTTAACAGGACTAGATCATTTTCTACAGCGTGAATGTGGATGAAATGAAAAAATAGAACTTCAGCTCAGCTCTGAACGAGGGTCTGGTTTTAACCAGGCTAGAAGGCCTCAGGATTGTACGGTTTTTTGAATATCCATCCATCCATCCATCCATCCATTTTCTTCCGCTTATCCGGGGTCGGGTCGCGGGGGTAGCAGCCTAAGTAGGGAGGCCCAGACTTCCCTCTCCCCAGCCACTTGGAGCAGCTCCTCTGGGGGAATCCCAAGGCGTTCCCAGGCCAGCCGAGAAACATAGTCCCTCCAGCGTATCCTGGGTCTTCCTCTGGGTCTCCTCCCGGTGGGACATGCCCGGAACACCTCACCAGGGAGGCGTCCAGGAGGCATCCTAACCAGATGCCCGAGCCACCTCAACTGGCTCCTCTCGATGTGGAGAAGCAGCGGCTCTACTCCGAGTCCCTCCCGGATGACTGAGCTTCTCACCCTATCTCTAAGGGAGAGTCCAGCCACCCTGCGGAGAAAACTCATTTCAGCCGCTTGTATCCGAGATCTTGTTCTTTCGGTCATAACCCAAAGCTCATGACCATAGATGAGGGTGGGAACGTAGATCGATCGGTAAATTGAGAGCTTTGCCTTTTGACTCAGCTCTCTCTTCACCACGACAGACCGGTACAGCGCCCGCTTCACTGCGGATGCTGCACCTATCCGCCTATCGATCTCGATTCGCCTATCGATTGTTTTTTGAATAAACAAATAAAATATTTGCGGATAGTTCGAGATAAATTAATGAGGGCCGAATGAACCGTCACAATTGGAAGGATTGATCAAAAAGGATTATGACATTCTATCTCAATAATTTTAGGTTATAACACTTAGACAAACGGGAAAGTTGGAAAATTGCAGTGAACCTCCCGTTAGCATAGCATAGGCTGCCTAACAGCGGACATTTTATAACTTTGTAACGGTAGACAGCTCACATCGGATTCGCTAACAAAGCGTACAGTGGCGCGTCGTGTAGATAAACAATATCGACTTTAAATAATCCAAATTTAGTTTTTGTAGACGAACTTAGCAGCTAACAGCAAAGCTAACGAGCCATAGGTCCGACGTGGTTTACGAGATGTAGTCTTATAATTTGTGTATAGGCTGTGAGGATGTAGAACCGAACGCATCATACTTGTATTTCCCAATATAAGAAGCAGAGAAAGTGGATTACCAATTTGGAAGACGTACTTTTGTGAATAGATCCAGTGAATGTCCACGTCGTCTTGTGAGCGTCGACCCGAAGAGCAGGGTTGCCAGATCGCTAGACAAAAGAAGCGATCAGCTCCTTCAAAACAAGCACAACTAAGCGACTCAATGTCCACGAGAAGCGAAAATAAAAACCCGCCACAAGCGGCTGATCAAATTTGAAAGCGGCTCCAGGGAAAACAAGCCCAATGCCGCTGGAAATAAGCAGATTTGGCAACTATGGCCGGACGCAAAAGACACAGTTGTTTCGTGTATAGCCTGAGCAGGGTTGCCAGGTGAGAAATGTAGGATTATCGTACACCCATCAAAAAACAAAATAAGTATGCTCGATAGTCACTCTATTGTTGAATACTGTAGCGTTTAACAGGCACTCACAGCTTTGTGGCGTCAGTACTGGGGGGAACCATAGACATTAATACGCATTATTGTCTGGTGGTAATTAATGAGCTCAACAGAAAGTCTTCTGTCACATTTAGAAAAGCACGATTAGCTGGAATTCCAAGACGCCTTCAGGGTTCACAAAAAAAAAACTCCGACAGACAGTTGCGACAGGCTGATGAAAACCGATCACAACTACACGTTTACAGAATGGCGAAATTATTGTATTTTTGGCCTTTGTCGGGATTATTGATCGTACAGAGGGCAAAATTATCGTACAAATACGAAAATTATCGTACAGCTGGCAACATTGAGCCTGAGTATAATGGAGACCCCTGATGGACGAAAAAAGGTACTGCAGACAGGAGCATAATAATTTCTAGAAAAAAACAAAAACAGGTCGGAGTCACTTTATTTTTTAATTTAGTCATCCAGTTGGG
>JBBPBX010089995.1:1562-14198 GCA_038048925.1 Garcialebias charrua
GGCCGTGCTCCACATGACCCCGGACTTCACCGTGTTCATGATCAAGTATCTAATGACGCTCATTGTAGGAATCACATCTGGTTTCTGGATCTGGTCTGGAAAGACTCTGCAGTCTTGGCACAAGTTCTACGCAAAGCTGACGAACAGCGGACACGAAGAGACCACTGTGTAGAATCAAAGGACATTTTAATGTGGGTAATAATTTTAGCTTTGTTTGTTTGTTTTTCATTTGTAATGTTTTATATTTGTATTTGTCTCAGATTTATTGGAACACACACGTGACAGAATTAGACAAGACTGAATTTAACCTACAGGTATCCATTGCCATCCATCCATTATACCTTAACCTGCTTCTTCACGTTTTGGGTCACGGGGGTCGCCGGCGCCGATATCCATCGCATATTATGAAATTAAACATAAAGTAGGTTATCATGAACTATATGAAATGATGCAGTTTAAAGGAGTTTTCAACCTAAGCTGTTGTTTTCCCGACATATTGATATGCAATTCTGAAATGTGGGTACGCACTCAGTGTAAACAAAGCACTTGGCTAAAACCACATGCAAGTTATTGACCAACATTAGGCCTGTGTAAGGAAATCAACTGGAGACCGACAGTTTTAAAATTGATGCAAATAGAAAGTGAATCAGCTGCTAAATGCAAAATAAAAAAATAAAAAACAGGGCTAACTGCTAAGAATAAATATTGGGTGACAAAGAGTCACAAAGACAAAACTTGACACTTGAACACAGCTTTTCCAAAACTTCTGCTAAACTAAAAAATGTTACTATTTCAACCTACTTTTACAGTCATTAAAACATAAAAAAACTTTACCAACACATTAAAGTTGTTACCGTCTTGATCCCAAGTTCCTATTTCCTGTTTCCACAAGTAAATATTTGCACATGGTAGTTGGCAGACGTTTGTAAATTTAGCTAAAACTAAAATAATTTTTAAGAACTCATTAACCATCGATATTACAAAAAATGTTTATGGATACCTTAGATTTTTTATTTTTTTTTAACAAACTCCAAAGAAGTAAAGGCCCAGCAGCCAGAGACACATAGGTTATTTTTTGTTGTAAACATTTCGTGTGAAGTAAAAAAAAACTGTAAATAGAATTTTATAAAAATGAACTATATATTTGTATTCAAAGTAAACAATTTTGTACCTTCATTCTACCAGCTTTGTTTATTTATGCGCTATAAGAACACAAGATGGGTGCTATCTGATTCATTCTAATGTTTTTAGTACTGTACTTTACAGTAATGCTTCCCTTTTATACAGTATGCTATTATTTCTTCTATAAACATTTTATAAATCGTTAAATGTTTAATAGGCATTAATTAAGGGTGGCAGAGACAAAACTGACCAGTTTGTTGCCAAATAGTGAGTCAGATCTGTTCACCTGTATATTTCATCTAAAGTTGTTACAGTATATGAAACATTTCAGACTAAGTTACTACCTTGTGAGCACAACAAACATTTGTAAACCTATGTTTTAGGATATAATAGTAGTTGTAGATACTTAGATGAAATGAAAAAAAATAGGTTTACAAATGTTTGTTGTGCTCACAAGGTAGTAACTTAGTCTGAAATGTTTCATATAACAACTTTAGATAAATGTGAACAGATCTGACTCACTATTTGGCAAGAAACTAGTCAGTTTTGTCTCTGTCACCCTTAAGTAATGCATAATAAACAGTTATTAATGATTTATAAAGTGTTTATAGAGGAATTAATATATAGCATATATACAGTAGCCATCTAAAAGGGGAGCGCTAATGTACAGTGGTGTTTTGATTAAACCACAACATTATAGATACATTTTCTTTTTAATATTGTATTTTGTTTTGCAAACAGCATGACGTCTTTGTGTTTCTTAAAAAAACATGTTTATGTTTATGTTTATTAAATTTGTTCATTTTTTTACAAAAGAAACACAATACAAGACAATCCCATTAATGATACGTACACAATGTAAAAAAATGAAAGGAAGCAGAAAGAAGAATAAATCTTATTATATCTGCCCCTTTTTTCAAACAATCAGATTAAACAATAATAATATTTCACCAGTAGTACAAAATGACTAACTCTTTCTAATTTTCTAATACTAATACGTAACTAATAATCGATACAAAACACATTAATAATATTTCACCAGTAGTACAAAATGACTAATTCTTTCTAATTTTCTAATACTAATACATAATTAAAAATTGATACAAAGCACATTAATAATCTTCCACCAGTAGTACAAAATGACTAACTCTTTCTAATTTTCTAATACTAATACATTACTAATAAATAATACAATACACATTATGCTAATTCATATATATTTTTTCAACAAATTCCTTTTGATCATTTTTTTAAATGTAAACAGTGACTTGGCATTTTTAACTACATTCTCCAAGCCATTCCATAATCTAATTCCCTGGATTGAGGTAGAACGTCCCTTCAAGCTAGTTCTGAATTGTGGTTTTACAAACATCTCTGTCCCCTTAAGATTATAACAACTTTGTCTTTTAACAAAGTGCATTTGGATATTTAAAGGTAATTTGTTGTTCTGAGCCCTATACATAATTGATAAAATATTATAATCAACCAAATCATGGAACTTCAATAATTTCAGTTGATAAAATAATGTACTGGATGGATGACAGTAATGTTTTCTAGTGATAATTCTTACAGCTCTTTTCTGTAATACAAAAATAGGCTTTGTGATTGTTTTACACGCTTTCCCCCAAACATCAATACAATAGATTAAGTGTGGAACAATGATTGTGTTATACAACAAATACAGAGCTTTATCATTCAATAGGTCTCTGACCTTGTATAGTACTGCAATCGATTTAGCTATTTTTATTCTTACAGAATTTATGTGTTGTTTCCATGTCAGTTTGTCATCAATAATAACACCCAAAAACTTCACCTCACTCACTCTACAAATCTCAACACCCTCAATTTTGAGTGGAACATCAACAGTTTTCTTTTTATTACTGAATATCATGTAATTAGTTTTTTCTAGATTTAATGATAATTTATTGATTTTAAACCAAGTTTGTATTTTGGTAAATTCTGTCTTTATCAATTCCAACATTTGTTCTATATCTTCACCTAAACATGCACATGGTGGTGCATGTGGTGGTGCATTGTTAGAAAAGTTACAGACCGCATTACAAAGTTACATAGTGCAGCTTTAATGCACCTCATCACCCGGTGCGCCTCATAGTCCATACGGTAACCTGGTAAAGTTTATGTGGTAGTAGCCATGAGTCATCCTCCAAGCATTACATCTTGTAAAATGTAAGATGTGGCGGCCATCTTGAATTAAAATTCTGCTGGTGGTGCATGTGGTGCAGCTGAGCCTTTTGTGCCGTGAGGTCACGGAGGAGATGGATGTGTTGTGGAAAGCTGATCTCCGTGCCTCGAGCTCAGGGCGAGAAGCTGGCGTGCACATACCAAACCGTACGGGCGTTTGTAGATGAAACGGTAAGATGTGATCGTGGTGCTGCAGGTATTAGACTGCACCACCTAAACATGCACAGTTTCACACAGTTTCCACATTTTCAGCTGAAAACGCTTGTTTTCCAGTCGATCGTTTTCCCGGGCGTGTGCGTTGCCTTCGAGTGAAGCCTTGTGCAGATGTTCCAGCCTGCCCGCTGCGTCCAAGAAGGGATATTCCGTTTCGCCGGGTGCTTTTCCGCTTGGTGCCAGTTTGGAATTCTCCGAGTCACGCACGGCTGCAGCTGAGCCTTTTGTGCCGTGAGGTCACGGAGGAGATGGATGTGTTGTGGAAAGCTGATCTCCGTGCCTCGAGCTCAGGGCGAGAAGCTGGCGTGCACATACCAAACCGTACGGGCGTTTGTAGATGAAACGTTAAGATGTGATCGTGGTGCTGCAGGTATTAGACTGCACCACTTTTGGTTTTACTGTAACCTTTGCACATTTAAGGCCTGGCTTTCCTTAAAGGGATTTATTTTGTATTTTGGCTGCTGCTTGCCATGACAGAATTTTAATTCAAGATGGCCGCCACATCTTACATTTTACAAGATGTAATGCTTGGAGGATGACTCATGGCTACTACCACATAAACTTTACCAGGTTACCGTATGGACTATAAGGCGCACCGGGTGATGAGGTGCATTAAAGCTGCACTATGTAACTTTGTAGTGCGGTCTGTAACTTTTCTAACAATATATTTTTAACATATTTCTTCACTCTGTCACTATCTACTGACAGACTGATGTTAGACAAAGTAATCTCTGAAAAAAACTATAGTCCCCTTGCTTCTCTATCAGCATTTATAAAAACACAGAGTGACCCGGACAATGACCAGCCAATAAAAACAGAGTTGTTTGTCACGCCCCAACCCACGCCCCCGCCTGTCCCAGCGCCGCGCACGTTCTCATTCAAAGGATTGCAAAGCGATGCAGGACTGATTTGTATGTGACACAAATGTATTAAATATCCCTTCTTCATCCCAGAGCTGGACTTTTATTTTGTTTTTTTGCCAAAAGTCAAGTGATCGCTTCATCCTTCACTCACAGGAATGAGGAAATGGATTTGTCACGAGCGAAAAAAAAACTCATGTCCAACGTGGCTGCGTGAAGCTCTGCTGATTTCAGGGTGTTTTTGTGTTGTTGGACCAGTGCTTCATGGTTTTATTTTATTTTTTAGAACATTTTATTAACATATAAACACAGAACTTCGCAGCGTCTGCCACAGGACATGCAGGGGGGGCGGAGCATTCCAGACATTCCAGACCTACACTGACAGACATGAGGAAGTCACGAGCGAATTAAATCATGTCCAACGTGGCTGCGTGAAGCTCTGCTGATTTCAGAGTGTTTTTGTGTTGTAGGACCAGTGCTTCATGGTTGTATTAACATATAATCACAGAACTTCGCAGCGCTGAGACGGGACATGTAGAGGAGGCGGAGCATTCCAGGCTGCAGCGCGAGCGAGGTGGAGCTGAGTCATATATGGCTCTGAGGGGGAGGGAGCAGAATGCTTTTCCCTGCTGAAAATATTTCTAACAGAAAGTTACACATAGCACNGCACGTTCTCATTCAAAGGATTGCAAAGCGATGCAGGACTGTTTTGTATGTGACACAAATGTATTAAATATCCCTTCTTCATCCCAGAGCTGGACTTTTATTTTGTTTTTTTGCCAAAAGTCAAGTGATCGCTTCATCCTCCACTGACAGGAATGAGGAAATGGATTTGTCACGAGCGAAAAAAACTCATGTCCAACGTGGCTGCGTGAAGCTCTGCTGATTTCAGGGTGTTTTTGTGTTGTTGGACCAGTGCTTCATGGTTTTATTTTATTTTTTAGAACG
Source organism: Garcialebias charrua (assembly GCA_038048925.1). Taxonomy (NCBI): domain Eukaryota; kingdom Metazoa; phylum Chordata; class Actinopteri; order Cyprinodontiformes; family Rivulidae; genus Garcialebias; species Garcialebias charrua. The sequence goes on from JBBPBX010089995.1 coordinate 6,908, forward strand.
TTTTATTAACATATAAACACAGAACTTCGCAGCGTCTGCCACAGGACATGCAGGGGGGGCGGAGCATTCCAGACATTCCAGACATCGACTGACAGACATGAGGAAGTCACGAGCGAATTAAATCATGTCCAACGTGGCTGCGTGAAGCTCTGCTGATTTCAGAGTGTTTTTGTGTTGTTGGACCAGTGCTTCATGGTTGTATTAACATATAATCACAGAACTTCGCAGCGCTGAGACGGGACATGTAGAGGAGGTGGAGCATTCCAGGTTGCAGCGCGAGCGAGGTGGAGCTGAGTCATATACAGTATGGCTCTGAGGGGGAGGGAGCAGAATGCTTTTCCCTGCTGAAAATATTTCTAAGTCCTGCGCACAACAGAAAGTTACACATAGCACCAAACCACCACAGGTACAATTCCTGTGGTGTTTTTTTTTTTTATCGCCGTGTACCACATAAAACCAGTTCGAGGTCAGAAAGCACAATTAATACACAAGGTGCACCAGATTACAAGGCTCACTGTCGATTTTTGAGAAAATTAAAGGATTTTAAATACCATACCATTTTATTTATAGAGCACTTTAAACAGCAACAAGGCCAACCAAAGTGCTGTACAAACAAACAACAGGCAACACACACATTGAAGTACAAAAATAGACATAAAAACATTGTAGATAATAAATATAATGACCCAAACACAGATCAGCTGGTGTTGAAAGCAACAGAATAGTAATGGGTCTTTTAACGGGATTTGAAAGCCGAGAGGGAGGGGGCCTGTCTGACGAGCAGAGGTAAATGCGTCTTATAGTCCAAAAAATACGGTATTTGTAATTTTGAGTAATTTATAGCCTTTTTTTAATTTTTATTTCAAAGATTCATTAGCTGTAGCAGCCGACTTGAATTGGATTCAATATCAACAGGTTGCAGATTACTTTCTGAAAGTTTCATTAAAATCTGTCTAATGGTTAATGTGATATTTCGCTAACAGTAACAGTGTGGAGAGCAGAAACTCGTCTGAAGATCTGCTTTCTCCTCGGATTTCCTACATCCTTGCATGTTGCTGAATAATGACGGCTTGCAGCGGGTTAGAGTGAATTAAAGGTAGAAGAAGGAAGAAACTATAAATCAGCGTGCAGCCCTGTCACAACACCTCTGACTGCACTCAGAGGATTGTGGGGAATGTGAGTGAGACTGGGACGAGGTGCGGGGCCTTCTCTGAGTGACAGACAGTCTCCTGCCGCCGCTCACTACAAAGTGCCGCAGAAACCTGACTGGCTCCTTGTAAACCGTGCTGCCTGGCCCGAGGGCCCACTTCCTGCGCTTAATGGTCGGCTTGTTTGGCTTTGCACCGGAGCAGAGAGACGGAGGACGAGGGGTGGAGGCTGTGGGTGGGGTGCTGCAGGGAAGAGGGATTGTTTCAGGGTTTGAAGAAGGAGGGCTTTGGAAAGCAGAATGGAAAATTCTGTATTATTAGGTTACTTTTGTCTTTCTCCAGCAGGAACAAAACGTAAAAGAGTGATGCAGAGGTTTGTCTTTATCGCCCAGAGGCACAGTGAGAATGGTTTTGTGTGTTTGTTTATATCTGTAAAATATTTCATGAATCGTTGAACAGATTTTATTAAAATGTTCATCTACAAACCTTTGGAGTTAACCTGACTCAAGATGGCCACCACAGCTGAGTGAACTTGTCAAACACAAATACAGGTGATCCCCGGGTTACGACGCCCTTGACTTACGGCAATTCGGATTTAAGAACGCATCATAATTAATAAAAATATGAAAAAAAAAACAAAAAAAACTTTTTTTTAAAATGTGTTTAAATGTTCTTGATTTCATGTGTACAGCACTTTGTTGCAGCTGTGGTTGTTTTAACTTTATAAATAAAGTATTATTATTATTATTATTATTATTTTGAAGCTGATTACGCAGTTTCCGGCAGTGTTCAGCGGTTTTCGGAGGTGTTCGGCAGTTAGCCAGTTAGCTCCGGCCACGAGAGCCGGCTTCGGACGGACCGTGTCCGATCAGAGGTTCCTGCGCTCGGATACATGAGCTGGGAGCTGAACAGCGGTTTTGTGGAGGGACGGATGGACGAAGGAAAACGACGCTGTGGACCGCGTGAAGCAGCAGACAGCGAGCTGGACTGGAGGAGCAACGAGATAACATGCTAACAAGCCTAGCTGTAGGATGGACGGGTGGATGCTAACGCTCACCGGGGACACGGAGCCGACAGGCGGCGGAGCTCGCCTCGATGTCCGCCTGGCAGCCTCAGATGTTGGGTGGTTACCGAGCTAACATGCATAAACGTGGAGAAACAGCTGCGGCAGCCATTTTGGAGTGGATAACATGCTAACGCGGTGCGGCCTAACATGCTAACGCAGAGGGGCTAACGCTAATGCGGCATAGCTTGTTGGACGAACACCACAGAGAAACGGCTCTCAGTAAGTTATTAACTCTTTTTCTGGCTCCAAATGTATGGAGTTAACATGCTAACAGTCCTTCCTGTGTAAACAGACCGCATGGAGCTGCACAAAGCTGCGGAGCTCGGACGTGCAACGAGCTAACATGCTAAAAGACAGAGACAGGCTTGACCAGCTCAAAGTAAGAAACTAACTTTTATTAAGGTTGAAATTGTGTTTTTTGATAATTACGTAGGGTACTGTGTTAGGATAGGCGAAGTGCTTGGTAACTGTACAGTACCGTACATGTACGTGTATAAGTGGCGGCTCGGGTGGTCCCTGCTAATTTGGTGTGGTAGTAGCTGAGAGTCATCCTCAACTTCTACTTTGAGCTTTAACTCTGTTTAAAACGTTGTCATTTACCAAAGTAATCAACCCTATTTGTTAGAGATAAATAAATAAAAAACTCAGAAAGTAACGTAATCACTGCTTGTTCATGTACAACTGACTGAATTTTGTATTTCTATCTACTCAAGACATTACTGCTCTGGGTTGTGTTGGGAATGACTCTCAGCTACTACCCCACCAAATCTTAGCTCAACATTTGTAACCGTGACTGAGTTGTAGCCATTTTTGTGTTTGTTCAGGTCGCTTAACTAATTGGGTCAACTGCTAACGTTGATCGGTGATTACGTTCTGAGAGTTTTCTCATTCATGAGATTGTGGTAACAGTACACACAAAAGAGAAGCACACACATAAAAATAAAAAATCTACATAATGCTGGGATGTTTTTATCCAAAACAATATTTTTGGACACACAAACGTGTGTTCGGTGGTAATCTTCAGTCATTTGCGTGTACTTGTACTATGAACAGAACAAGATCAGTATCAGGGGTTTGAAGAAAAGAGAAGGTCGACATGAAGAAGAGAAACCAGACGTGGAACCTGTTTCTAATCAAGTCCTGGTTCAGGCCCAGGAAGAATTCACTCCGAGGGCTGAATTAGTTACAGTCGTACATTTTCCTAACCATAGGCGAGTGATTCAAGAGCAAATACCAATCTGTCATGAAAACTCAACAGGAACTCCAGAACATTCCAGTGGTGATGATCACTGGGAACAGGATTGAAACTAAACTACAGTTGTTACTACTTGATGTTGTGCTCCATCTTTAATCGTGCACCTTTAGACCTCCAGCAGTCAGCTGTGGCCGCCATGTTTAAAACCAAACCCTTTTGGTTCAAAAGGGACGTATGTAAGAATGATTGTGTTGTTAGTAAAAGAACTTCTAATGAATGAATTCTAATTTAACTTTTTAAAATGTAATTATTGGATGTGCTTCTATGGCTAATGTTTGAAGTCAACACAATTTAAGATGGTTACCAAAGGCAACTGACCTTAAAATACATCCAACCGTTATCTTTCACTCGCTTCTTCCATTTTGGGTCACGGGGGTCGCCGGTGCCCATGTCAAACAGTCACATGTGCGAGGGTCTGGGGACACCCTGGATGGGTTGCAAGTCCATCATACAGGGACACATAGAGACAAACGAGACCCTTAAAATACAAACAAAATGAAAAACAGCTAATTTTTCAGATATTGAAGTAAAATCGGGTGTAGTTTTAGAAAGTGTTTCCAACACATACCATATTTTTCTGGAGTATAAGCCGCATCAGTCAAAAAAGCATCATGAAGAGGAAAAAAATCACATATAAGTCGCTTCGGTGTACAAAGTATAAGTCACATTTTTTACGTGTCGTCATTGACTCATTGTGTTTATTTAATGGTCAAAACAACTTCATTTTGCCTGGGCAGCATGGCTTCATCCATCCATCCATCCATCCAGCGTTCCTCCGCCTGCACCAGCTGAGTGAAGCAAGTGTGCATGGGAGGACTCGCTGTTGCAGTTCTTCCAAAGTTAAAGCGTCTGTCAAAAATGTTGTTATGAATATGGAAAAAAAAACATAAGTTACCTCGACGTATAAGTTGCAGGACTGACAAATCTATGCAAAAGAAAAATGTGACTTATACACTGGAAAATACGGTACTTCAAAGTGTTACACCCATCCATCCATCCATCCATCCATCCATCCATCTTCTTCCGCTTATCCGGGGTCGGGTCGCGGGGGTAGCAGCCTAAGTAGGGAGGCCCAGACTTCCCTCTCCCCAGCCACTTGGAGCAGCTCCTCTGGGGGAATCCCAAGGCGTTCCCAGGCCAGCCGAGAAACATAGTCCCTCCAGCGTATCCTGGGTCTTCCTCTGGGTCTCCTCCCGGTGGGACATGCCCGGAACACCTCACCAGGGAGGCGTCCAGGAGGCATCCTAACCAGATGCCCGAGCCACCTCAACTGGCTCCTCTCGATGTGGAGAAGCAGCGGCTCTACTCCGAGTCCCTCCCGGATGACTGAGCTTCTCACCCTATCTCTAAGGGAGAGTCCAGCCACCCTGCGGAGAAAACTCATTTCAGCCGCTTGTATCCGAGATCTTGTTCTTTCGGTCATAACCCAAAGCTCATGACCATAGATGAGGGTGGGAACGTAGATCGATCGGTAAATTGAGAGCTTTGCCTTTTGACTCAGCTCTCTCTTCACCACGACAGACCGGTACAGCGCCCGCTTCACTGCGGACGCTGCACCTATCCGCCTATCGATCTCACGCTCCAGTTTTCCCTCATTCGTGAACAAGACCCCGAGATACTTAAACTCCTCCACTTGGGGCAGGACCTCCTCCCCGACCCGGAGAGGGCATGCTACCCTTTTCCGGCTCAAGACCATGGCCTCGGATTTGGAGGAACTGATCCTCATCCCGGCCGCATCACACTCGGCTGCAAACCGCTCCAGTGAAAGTTGTAAATCACGAACTGATGAAGCCAGTAGGACCACATCATCTGCAAAAAACAGAGAAGCGATTCTAAGGTCACCAAAACGGATCCTCTCAACACCTTGGCTGCGCCTAGAAATTCTGTCCATAAAAGTTATGAACAGAATCGGTGACAAAGGGCAACCTTGGCGGAGTCCAACTCTCACCGGAAACGAGCCTGACTTACTGCCGGCAATGCGGACCAAGCTCTGACACCGGTCGTACAGGGACCTAACAGCCCATATCAAAGGGCCTGGTACCCCATACTCCCGGAGTACCCCCCACAGAACCCCCCGAGGGACGCGGTCGAATGCCTTCTCCAAGTCCACAAAGCACATGTAAACTGGTTGGGCAAACTCCCACGCACCCTCCAGGACCCTGTTGAGGGTGTAGAGCTGGTCCAGTGTTCCACGACCAGCACGAAAACCACACTGCTCCTCCTGAATCCGAGGTTCGACTATCCGACGGACCCTCCTCTCCAGAACCCCTGAATAGACCTTACCAGGGAGGCTTAAGAGTGTGATCCCCCTATAGTTGGAACACACCCTACGGTCCCCCTTTTTGAATAGGGGAACCACCACCCCAGTCTGCCAATCCAAGGGAACTGCCCCCGATGTCCACGCGATATTGCAGAGTCGCGTAAGCCAACACAACCCTACAACATCCAGAGCCCTAAGGAACTCAGGCGAATCTCATCCACCCCCGGAGCCTTGCCACCGCGGAGCTTTTTAACCACCTCGGCGACCTCAGCACCAGAGATCGGAGAACCCGACCCAAAGTCCCCAGGCTCTGCTTCCTCAGTGGAAGACGTGCCAGTAGGATTGAGGAGGTCTTCGAAGTATTCCGCCCACCGACTCACAACATCCCGAGTTGAGGTCAGCAGCACGCCACCCCCACCATAAATGGTGTTGGTCGCGTACCTCTTTCCCCCCCTGAGACGCCGGATGGTGGACCAGAATCGCCTCGAAGCCGTACGGAAGTCATTCTCCATGGCCTCTCCGAACTCCTCCCACGCCCGAGTTTTTGCCTCAGCAACCACCCGAGCCGCATGCCGCTTGGACTGCCGGTACCTATCAGCTGCTTCCGGGGTCCCACAAGCCAAAAAGGCCCAATAGGACTCCTTCTTCAGCCTGACAGCATCCCTCACTGCCGGTGTCCACCACCGGGTTCGAGGGTTGCCACCACGACAGGCACCAACAACCTTGCGGCCACAGCTCCGATAAGCTGCCTCGACAATAGAGGCGCGGAACACGGCCCACTCGGACTCCATGTCCCCCGCCTCCCTCGGAACATGTTCAAAGCTCTCCCGGAGGTGGGAGTTAAAGCTCCGTCTTACGGGAGACTCTGCCAGACGTTCCCAGCAGACCCTCACAATACGTTTGGGTCTGCCAGGTCTGACCGGCATCCTCCCCCACCATCGGAGCCAACTCACCACCAGGTAGTGGTCAGTTGACAGCTCCGCCCCTCTCTTCACCCGAGTGTCCAAGACATGCGGCCGCAGATCAGATGAGACGACAACAAAGTCGATCATCGAACTGCGACCTAGGGTGTCCTGGTGCCAAGAGCACATATGGACACCCTTATGCTTAAACATGGTGTTCGTTATGGACAATCCATGACGAGCACAGAAGTCCAACAACAGAACACCACTCTGGTTCAGATCAGGGGGGCCGTTCCTCCCAACCACACCCCTCCAGGTCTCACTGTCATTGCCCACGTGAGCGTTGAAGTCCCCCAGTAGAACAAGGGAGTCCCCAGGAGGCGCACTCTCCAATACCCCCTCCAAGGACTCCAAAAAGGGTGGGTAGTCTGAGCTGCCGTTTGGTGCATAGGCACAAACAACAGTCAGAGCCCGTCCCCCCACACGTAGGCGAAGGGAGGCTACCCTCTCGTTCACCGGGGTGAACCCCAACGTACAGGCACCAAGATGGGGGGCAACCAGTATGCCCACTCCTGCTCGGCGCCTCTCACCAGGGGCAACTCCAGAGTGGAAGAGTGTCCAACCCCTCTCAAGGAAACTGGTTCCAGAGCCAGAGCCATG
>JBBPBX010089996.1:0-14198 GCA_038048925.1 Garcialebias charrua
GTAAAACAATGAGCTCATCGTGTTCCTCCTGCTCAGATGATGTAAAACAATGACCTCATCGTGTTCCTCCTGCTCAGATGATGTAAAACAATGACCTCATCGTGTTCCTCCTGCTCAGATGATGTAAAACAATGACCTCATCGTGTTCCTCCTGCTCAGATGATGTAAAACAATGACCTCATCGTGTTCCTCCTGCTCAGATGATGTAAAACAATGACCTCATCGTGTTCCTCCTGCTCAGATGATGTAAAACAATGACCTCATCGTGTTCCTCCTGCTCAGATGATGTAAAACAATGACCTCATCGTGTTCCTCCTGCTCAGATGATGTAAAACAATGACCTCATCGTGTTCCTCCTGCTCAGATGATGTAAAACAATGACCTCATCGTGTTCCTCCTGCTCAGATGATGTAAAACAATGACCTCATCGTGTTCCTCCTGCTCAGATGATGTAAAACAATGACCTCATCGTGTTCCTCCTGCTCAGATGATGTAAAACAATGACCTCATCGTGTTCCTCCTGCTCAGATGATGTAAAACAATGACCTCATCGTGTTCCTCCTGCTCAGATGATGTAAAACAATGACCTCATCGTGTTCCTCCTGCTCAGATGATGTAAAACAATGACCTCATCGTGTTCCTCCTGCTCAGATGATGTAAAACAATGACCTCATCGTGTTCCTCCTGCTCAGATGATGTAAAACAATGACCTCATCGTGTTCCTCCTGCTCAGATGATGTAAAACAATGACCTCATCGTGTTCCTCCTGCTCAGATGATGTAAAACAATGACCTCATCGTGTTCCTCCTGCTCAGATGATGTAAAACAATGACCTCATCGTGTTCCTCCTGCTCAGATGATGTAAAACAATGACCTCATCGTGTTCCTCCTGCTCAGATGATGTAAAACAATGACCTCATCGTGTTCCTCCTGCTCAGATGATGTAAAACAATGACCTCATCGTGTTCCTCCTGCTCAGATGATGTAAAACAATGACCTCATCGTGTTCCTCCTGCTCAGATGATGTAAAACAATGACCTCATCGTGTTCCTCCTGCTCAGATGATGTAAAACAATGACCTCATCGTGTTCCTCCTGCTCAGATGATGTAAAACAATGACCTCATCGTGTTCCTCCTGCTCAGATGATGTAAAACAATGACCTCATCGTGTTCCTCCTGCTCAGATGATGTAAAACAATGACCTCATCGTGTTCCTCCTGCTCAGATGATGTAAAACAATGACCTCATCGTGTTCCTCCTGCTCAGATGATGTAAAACAATGACCTCATCGTGTTCCTCCTGCTCAGATGATGTAAAACAATGACCTCATCGTGTTCCTCCTGCTCAGATGATGTAAAACAATGACCTCATCGTGTTCCTCCTGCTCAGATGATGTAAAACAATGACCTCATCGTGTTCCTCCTGCTCAGATGATGTAAAACAATGACCTCATCGTGTTCCTCCTGCTCAGATGATGTAAAACAATGACCTCATCGTGTTCCTCCTGCTCAGATGATGTAAAACAATGACCTCATCGTGTTCCTCCTGCTCAGATGATGTAAAACAATGACCTCATCGTGTTCCTCCTGCTCAGATGATGTAAAACAATGACCTCATCGTGTTCCTCCTGCTCAGATGATGTAAAACAATGACCTCATCGTGTTCCTCCTGCTCAGATGATGTAAAACAATGACCTCATCGTGTTCCTCCTGCTCAGATGATGTAAAACAATGACCTCATCGTGTTCCTCCTGCTCAGATGATGTAAAACAATGACCTCATCGTGTTCCTCCTGCTCAGATGATGTAAAACAATGACCTCATCGTGTTCCTCCTGCTCAGATGATGTAAAACAATGACCTCATCGTGTTCCTCCTGCTCAGATGATGTAAAACAATGACCTCATCGTGTTCCTCCTGCTCAGATGATGTAAAACAATGACCTCATCGTGTTCCTCCTGCTCAGATGATGTAAAACAATGACCTCATCGTGTTCCTCCTGCTCAGATGATGTAAAACAATGACCTCATCGTGTTCCTCCTGCTCAGATGATGTAAAACAATGACCTCATCGTGTTCCTCCTGCTCAGATGATGTAAAACAATGACCTCATCGTGTTCCTCCTGCTCAGATGATGTAAAACAATGACCTCATCGTGTTCCTCCTGCTCAGATGATGTAAAACAATGACCTCATCGTGTTCCTCCTGCTCAGATGATGTAAAACAATGACCTCATCGTGTTCCTCCTGCTCAGATGATGTAAAACAATGACCTCATCGTGTTCCTCCTGCTCAGATGATGTAAAACAATGACCTCATCGTGTTCCTCCTGCTCAGATGATGTAAAACAATGACCTCATCGTGTTCCTCCTGCTCAGATGATGTAAAACAATGACCTCATCGTGTTCCTCCTGCTCAGATGATGTAAAACAATGACCTCATCGTGTTCCTCCTGCTCAGATGATGTAAAACAATGACCTCATCGTGTTCCTCCTGCTCAGATGATGTAAAACAATGACCTCATCGTGTTCCTCCTGCTCAGATGATGTAAAACAATGACCTCATCGTGTTCCTCCTGCTCAGATGATGTAAAACAATGACCTCATCGTGTTCCTCCTGCTCAGATGATGTAAAACAATGACCTCATCGTGTTCCTCCTGCTCAGATGATGTAAAACAATGACCTCATCGTGTTCCTCCTGCTCAGATGATGTAAAACAATGACCTCATCGTGTTCCTCCTGCTCAGATGATGTAAAACAATGACCTCATCGTGTTCCTCCTGCTCAGATGATGTAAAACAATGACCTCATCGTGTTCCTCCTGCTCAGATGATGTAAAACAATGACCTCATCGTGTTCCTCCTGCTCAGATGATGTAAAACAATGACCTCATCGTGTTCCTCCTGCTCAGATGATGTAAAACAATGACCTCATCGTGTTCCTCCTGCTCAGATGATGTAAAACAATGACCTCATCGTGTTCCTCCTGCTCAGATGATGTAAAACAATGACCTCATCGTGTTCCTCCTGCTCAGATGATGTAAAACAATGACCTCATCGTGTTCCTACTGCTCAGATGATGTAAAACAATGACCTCATCGTGTTCCTCCTGCTCAGATGATGTAAAACAATGACCTCATCGTGTTCCTCCTGCTCAGATGATGTAAAACAATGACCTCATCGTGTTCCTCCTGCTCAGATGATGTAAAACAATGACCTCATCGTGTTCCTCCTGCTCAGATGATGTAAAACAATGACCTCATCGTGTTCCTCCTGCTCAGATGATGTAAAACAATGACCTCATCGTGTTCCTCCTGCTCAGATGATGTAAAACAATGACCTCATCGTGTTCCTACTGCTCAGATGATGTAAAACAATGACCTCATCGTGTTCCTCCTGCTCAGATGATGTAAAACAATGACCTCATCGTGTTCCTCCTGCTCAGATGATGTAAAACAATGACCTCATCGTGTTCCTCCTGCTCAGATGATGTAAAACAATGACCTCATCGTGTTCCTCCTGCTCAGATGATGTAAAACAATGACCTCATCGTGTTCCTCCTGCTCAGATGATGTAAAACAATGACCTCATCGTGTTCCTCCTGCTCAGATGATGTAAAACAATGACCTCATCGTGTTCCTCCTGCTCAGATGATGTAAAACAATGACCTCATCGTGTTCCTCCTGCTCAGATGATGTAAAACAATGACCTCATCGTGTTCCTCCTGCTCAGATGATGTAAAACAATGACCTCATCGTGTTCCTCCTGCTCAGATGATGTAAAACAATGACCTCATCGTGTTCCTCCTGCTCAGATGATGTAAAACAATGACCTCATCGTGTTCCTCCTGCTCAGATGATGTAAAACAATGACCTCATCGTGTTCCTCCTGCTCAGATGATGTAAAACAATGACCTCATCGTGTTCCTCCTGCTCAGATGATGTAAAACAATGACCTCATCGTGTTCCTCCTGCTCAGATGATGTAAAACAATGACCTCATCGTGTTCCTCCTGCTCAGATGATGTAAAACAATGACCTCATCGTGTTCCTCCTGCTCAGATGATGTAAAACAATGACCTCATCGTGTTCCTCCTGCTCAGATGATGTAAAACAATGACCTCATCGTGTTCCTCCTGCTCAGATGATGTAAAACAATGACCTCATCGTGTTCCTCCTGCTCAGATGATGTAAAACAATGACCTCATCGTGTTCCTCCTGCTCAGATGATGTAAAACAATGACCTCATCGTGTTCCTCCTGCTCAGATGATGTAAAACAATGACCTCATCGTGTTCCTCCTGCTCAGATGATGTAAAACAATGACCTCATCGTGTTCCTGCTCAGATGATGTAAAACAATGAGCTCATCGTGTTCCTCCTGCTCAGATGATGTAAAACAATGACCTCATCGTGTTCCTCCTGCTCAGATGATGTAAAACAATGACCTCATCGTGTTCCTCCTGCTCAGATGATGTAAAACAATGACCTCATCGTGTTCCTCCTGCTCAGATGATGTAAAACAATGACCTCATCGTGTTCCTCCTGCTCAGATGATGTAAAACAATGACCTCATCGTGTTCCTCCTGCTCAGATGATGTAAAACAATGACCTCATCGTGTTCCTCCTGCTCAGATGATGTAAAACAATGACCTCATCGTGTTCCTCCTGCTCAGATGATGTAAAACAATGACCTCATCGTGTTCCTCCTGCTCAGATGATGTAAAACAATGACCTCATCGTGTTCCTCCTGCTCAGATGATGTAAAACAATGACCTCATCGTGTTCCTCCTGCTCAGATGATGTAAAACAATGACCTCATCGTGTTCCTCCTGCTCAGATGATGTAAAACAATGACCTCATCGTGTTCCTCCTGCTCAGATGATGTAAAACAATGACCTCATCGTGTTCCTCCTGCTCAGATGATGTAAAACAATGACCTCATCGTGTTCCTCCTGCTCAGATGATGTAAAACAATGACCTCATCGTGTTCCTCCTGCTCAGATGATGTAAAACAATGACCTCATCGTGTTCCTCCTGCTCAGATGATGTAAAACAATGACCTCATCGTGTTCCTCCTGCTCAGATGATGTAAAACAATGACCTCATCGTGTTCCTCCTGCTCAGATGATGTAAAACAATGACCTCATCGTGTTCCTCCTGCTCAGATGATGTAAAACAATGACCTCATCGTGTTCCTCCTGCTCAGATGATGTAAAACAATGACCTCATCGTGTTCCTCCTGCTCAGATGATGTAAAACAATGACCTCATCGTGTTCCTCCTGCTCAGATGATGTAAAACAATGACCTCATCGTGTTCCTCCTGCTCAGATGATGTAAAACAATGACCTCATCGTGTTCCTCCTGCTCAGATGATGTAAAACAATGACCTCATCGTGTTCCTCCTGCTCAGATGATGTAAAACAATGACCTCATCGTGTTCCTCCTGCTCAGATGATGTAAAACAATGACCTCATCGTGTTCCTCCTGCTCAGATGATGTAAAACAATGACCTCATCGTGTTCCTCCTGCTCAGATGATGTAAAACAATGACCTCATCGTGTTCCTCCTGCTCAGATGATGTAAAACAATGACCTCATCGTGTTCCTGCTCAGATGATGTAAAACAATGACCTCATCGTGTTCCTCCTGCTCAGATGATGTAAAACAATGACCTCATCGTGTTCCTCCTGCTCAGATGATGTAAAACAATGACCTCATCGTGTTCCTCCTGCTCAGATGATGTAAAACAATGACCTCATCGTGTTCCTCCTGCTCAGATGATGTAAAACAATGACCTCATCGTGTTCCTCCTGCTCAGATGATGTAAAACAATGACCTCATCGTGTTCCTCCTGCTCAGATGATGTAAAACAATGACCTCATCGTGTTCCTCCTGCTCAGATGATGTAAAACAATGACCTCATCGTGTTCCTCCTGCTCAGATGATGTAAAACAATGACCTCATCGTGTTCCTGCTCAGATGATGTAAAACAATGACCTCATCGTGTTCCTCCTGCTCAGATGATGTAAAACAATGACCTCATCGTGTTCCTCCTGCTCAGATGATGTAAAACAATGACCTCATCGTGTTCCTCCTGCTCAGATGATGTAAAACAATGACCTCATCGTGTTCCTGCTCAGATGATGTAAAACAATGAGCTCATCGTGTTCCTCCTGCTCAGATGATGTAAAACAATGACCTCATCGTGTTCCTCCTGCTCAGATGATGTAAAACAATGACCTCATCGTGTTCCTCCTGCTCAGATGATGTAAAACAATGACCTCATCGTGTTCCTCCTGCTCAGATGATGTAAAACAATGACCTCATCGTGTTCCTCCTGCTCAGATGATGTAAAACAATGACCTCATCGTGTTCCTCCTGCTCAGATGATGTAAAACAATGACCTCATCGTGTTCCTCCTGCTCAGATGATGTAAAACAATGACCTCATCGTGTTCCTCCTGCTCAGATGATGTAAAACAATGACCTCATCGTGTTCCTCCTGCTCAGATGATGTAAAACAATGACCTCATCGTGTTCCTCCTGCTCAGATGATGTAAAACAATGACCTCATCGTGTTCCTCCTGCTCAGATGATGTAAAACAATGACCTCATCGTGTTCCTACTGCTCAGATGATGTAAAACAATGACCTCATCGTGTTCCTCCTGCTCAGATGATGTAAAACAATGACCTCATCGTGTTCCTCCTGCTCAGATGATGTAAAACAATGACCTCATCGTGTTCCTCCTGCTCAGATGATGTAAAACAATGACCTCATCGTGTTCCTCCTGCTCAGATGATGTAAAACAATGACCTCATCGTGTTCCTCCTGCTCAGATGATGTAAAACAATGACCTCATCGTGTTCCTGCTCAGATGATGTAAAACAATGACCTCATCGTGTTCCTCCTGCTCAGATGATGTAAAACAATGACCTCATCGTGTTCCTCCTGCTCAGATGATGTAAAACAATGACCTCATCGTGTTCCTCCTGCTCAGATGATGTAAAACAATGACCTCATCGTGTTCCTCCTGCTCAGATGATGTAAAACAATGACCTCATCGTGTTCCTCCTGCTCAGATGATGTAAAACAATGACCTCATCGTGTTCCTCCTGCTCAGATGATGTAAAACAATGACCTCATCGTGTTCCTCCTGCTCAGATGATGTAAAACAATGACCTCATCGTGTTCCTCCTGCTCAGATGATGTAAAACAATGACCTCATCGTGTTCCTACTGCTCAGATGATGTAAAACAATGACCTCATCGTGTTCCTCCTGCTCAGATGATGTAAAACAATGACCTCATCGTGTTCCTCCTGCTCAGATGATGTAAAACAATGACCTCATCGTGTTCCTCCTGCTCAGATGATGTAAAACAATGACCTCATCGTGTTCCTCCTGCTCAGATGATGTAAAACAATGACCTCATCGTGTTCCTCCTGCTCAGATGATGTAAAACAATGACCTCATCGTGTTCCTCCTGCTCAGATGATGTAAAACAATGACCTCATCGTGTTCCTCCTGCTCAGATGATGTAAAACAATGACCTCATCGTGTTCCTCCTGCTCAGATGATGTAAAACAATGACCTCATCGTGTTCCTCCTGCTCAGATGATGTAAAACAATGACCTCATCGTGTTCCTCCTGCTCAGATGATGTAAAACAATGACCTCATCGTGTTCCTCCTGCTCAGATGATGTAAAACAATGACCTCATCGTGTTCCTACTGCTCAGATGATGTAAAACAATGACCTCATCGTGTTCCTCCTGCTCAGATGATGTAAAACAATGACCTCATCGTGTTCCTCCTGCTCAGATGATGTAAAACAATGACCTCATCGTGTTCCTCCTGCTCAGATGATGTAAAACAATGACCTCATCGTGTTCCTCCTGCTCAGATGATGTAAAACAATGACCTCATCGTGTTCCTCCTGCTCAGATGATGTAAAACAATGACCTCATCGTGTTCCTCCTGCTCAGATGATGTAAAACAATGACCTCATCGTGTTCCTCCTGCTCAGATGATGTAAAACAATGACCTCATCGTGTTCCTCCTGCTCAGATGATGTAAAACAATGACCTCATCGTGTTCCTCCTGCTCAGATGATGTAAAACAATGACCTCATCGTGTTCCTCCTGCTCAGATGATGTAAAACAATGACCTCATCGTGTTCCTCCTGCTCAGATGATGTAAAACAATGACCTCATCGTGTTCCTCCTGCTCAGATGATGTAAAACAATGAGCTCATCGTGTTCCTCCTGCTCAGATGATGTAAAACAATGAGCTCATCGTGTTCCTCCTGCTCAGATGATGTAAAACAATGACCTCATCGTGTTCCTACTGCTCAGATGATGTAAAACAATGACCTCATCGTGTTCCTCCTGCTCAGATGATGTAAAACAATGACCTCATCGTGTTCCTCCTGCTCAGATGATGTAAAACAATGACCTCATCGTGTTCCTCCTGCTCAGATGATGTAAAACAATGACCTCATCGTGTTCCTCCTGCTCAGATGATGTAAAACAATGACCTCATCGTGTTCCTCCTGCTCAGATGATGTAAAACAATGACCTCATCGTGTTCCTCCTGCTCAGATGATGTAAAACAATGACCTCATCGTGTTCCTCCTGCTCAGATGATGTAAAACAATGACCTCATCGTGTTCCTCCTGCTCAGATGATGTAAAACAATGACCTCATCGTGTTCCTCCTGCTCAGATGATGTAAAACAATGACCTCATCGTGTTCCTCCTGCTCAGATGATGTAAAACAATGACCTCATCGTGTTCCTCCTGCTCAGATGATGTAAAACAATGACCTCATCGTGTTCCTCCTGCTCAGATGATGTAAAACAATGACCTCATCGTGTTCCTCCTGCTCAGATGATGTAAAACAATGACCTCATCGTGTTCCTGCTCAGATGATGTAAAACAATGACCTCATCGTGTTCCTCCTGCTCAGATGATGTAAAACAATGACCTCATCGTGTTCCTCCTGCTCAGATGATGTAAAACAATGACCTCATCGTGTTCCTCCTGCTCAGATGATGTAAAACAATGACCTCATCGTGTTCCTCCTGCTCAGATGATGTAAAACAATGACCTCATCGTGTTCCTCCTGCTCAGATGATGTAAAACAATGACCTCATCGTGTTCCTCCTGCTCAGATGATGTAAAACAATGACCTCATCGTGTTCCTCCTGCTCAGATGATGTAAAACAATGACCTCATCGTGTTCCTCCTGCTCAGATGATGTAAAACAATGACCTCATCGTGTTCCTCCTGCTCAGATGATGTAAAACAATGACCTCATCGTGTTCCTCCTGCTCAGATGATGTAAAACAATGACCTCATCGTGTTCCTCCTGCTCAGATGATGTAAAACAATGACCTCATCGTGTTCCTCCTGCTCAGATGATGTAAAACAATGACCTCATCGTGTTCCTCCTGCTCAGATGATGTAAAACAATGACCTCATCGTGTTCCTCCTGCTCAGATGATGTAAAACAATGACCTCATCGTGTTCCTACTGCTCAGATGATGTAAAACAATGACCTCATCGTGTTCCTCCTGCTCAGATGATGTAAAACAATGACCTCATCGTGTTCCTCCTGCTCAGATGATGTAAAACAATGACCTCATCGTGTTCCTCCTGCTCAGATGATGTAAAACAATGACCTCATCGTGTTCCTCCTGCTCAGATGATGTAAAACAATGACCTCATCGTGTTCCTCCTGCTCAGATGATGTAAAACAATGACCTCATCGTGTTCCTCCTGCTCAGATGATGTAAAACAATGACCTCATCGTGTTCCTCCTGCTCAGATGATGTAAAACAATGACCTCATCGTGTTCCTGCTCAGATGATGTAAAACAATGACCTCATCGTGTTCCTCCTGCTCAGATGATGTAAAACAATGACCTCATCGTGTTCCTCCTGCTCAGATGATGTAAAACAATGACCTCATCGTGTTCCTCCTGCTCAGATGATGTAAAACAATGACCTCATCGTGTTCCTCCTGCTCAGATGATGTAAAACAATGACCTCATCGTGTTCCTCTGCTCAGATGATGTAAAACAATGACCTCATCGTGTTCCTCCTGCTCAGATGATGTAAAACAATGACCTCATCGTGTTCCTCCTGCTCAGATGATGTAAAACAATGACCTCATCGTGTTCCTCCTGCTCAGATGATGTAAAACAATGACCTCATCGTGTTCCTCCTGCTCAGATGATGTAAAACAATGACCTCATCGTGTTCCTCCTGCTCAGATGATGTAAAACAATGACCTCATCGTGTTCCTCCTGCTCAGATGATGTAAAACAATGACCTCATCGTGTTCCTCCTGCTCAGATGATGTAAAACAATGACCTCATCGTGTTCCTCCTGCTCAGATGATGTAAAACAATGACCTCATCGTGTTCCTCCTGCTCAGATGATGTAAAACAATGACCTCATCGTGTTCCTCCTGCTCAGATGATGTAAAACAATGACCTCATCGTGTTCCTCCTGCTCAGATGATGTAAAACAATGACCTCATCGTGTTCCTCCTGCTCAGATGATGTAAAACAATGACCTCATCGTGTTCCTCCTGCTCAGATGATGTAAAACAATGACCTCATCGTGTTCCTCCTGCTCAGATGATGTAAAACAATGACCTCATCGTGTTCCTCCTGCTCAGATGATGTAAAACAATGACCTCATCGTGTTCCTCCTGCTCAGATGATGTAAAACAATGACCTCATCGTGTTCCTCCTGCTCAGATGATGTAAAACAATGACCTCATCGTGTTCCTCCTGCTCAGATGATGTAAAACAATGACCTCATCGTGTTCCTCCTGCTCAGATGATGTAAAACAATGACCTCATCGTGTTCCTCCTGCTCAGATGATGTAAAACAATGACCTCATCGTGTTCCTCCTGCTCAGATGATGTAAAACAATGACCTCATCGTGTTCCTCCTGCTCAGATGATGTAAAACAATGACCTCATCGTGTTCCTCCTGCTCAGATGATGTAAAACAATGACCTCATCGTGTTCCTCCTGCTCAGATGATGTAAAACAATGACCTCATCGTGTTCCTACTGCTCAGATGATGTAAAACAATGACCTCATCGTGTTCCTCCTGCTCAGATGATGTAAAACAATGACCTCATCGTGTTCCTACTGCTCAGATGATGTAAAACAATGACCTCATCGTGTTCCTCCTGCTCAGATGATGTAAAACAATGACCTCATCGTGTTCCTCCTGCTCAGATGATGTAAAACAATGACCTCATCGTGTTCCTCCTGCTCAGATGATGTAAAACAATGACCTCATCGTGTTCCTCCTGCTCAGATGATGTAAAACAATGACCTCATCGTGTTCCTCCTGCTCAGATGATGTAAAACAATGACCTCATCGTGTTCCTACTGCTCAGATGATGTAAAACAATGACCTCATCGTGTTCCTACTGCTCAGATGATGTAAAACAATGACCTCATCGTGTTCCTCCTGCTCAGATGATGTAAAACAATGACCTCATCGTGTTCCTCCTGCTCAGATGATGTAAAACAATGACCTCATCGTGTTCCTCCTGCTCAGATGATGTAAAACAATGACCTCATCGTGTTCCTCCTGCTCAGATGATGTAAAACAATGACCTCATCGTGTTCCTCCTGCTCAGATGATGTAAAACAATGACCTCATCGTGTTCCTCCTGCTCAGATGATGTAAAACAATGACCTCATCGTGTTCCTCCTGCTCAGATGATGTAAAACAATGACCTCATCGTGTTCCTCCTGCTCAGATGATGTAAAACAATGACCTCATCGTGTTCCTCCTGCTCAGATGATGTAAAACAATGACCTCATCGTGTTCCTCCTGCTCAGATGATGTAAAACAATGACCTCATCGTGTTCCTCCTGCTCAGATGATGTAAAACAATGAGCTCATTGTGTTCCTCCCTTCAGCTCGTCAGCAGCGGTTTCCTCTTCATCGTCATCATCTTCACTTGCCTCAGTGATGTCATCCAGGTAAACAACTCTTCTTCTTTGTTTGTGTCCTGCAGAGGGTGTGGACCTCACACTTTAACCTTCTCTGTCCTCCTGCAGGGTTCTTCTGCGTCAGGATCTGATGCGTCAGCAGGCTCTGGAGGAGGAGCAGAAGGAGGTGCAGCAGCAGCATCACTCCTCCTTGGACTCCTCTTCACCCATCTGTGTGTCAGTGTCCTCTTCCTCCTCCTGCAAACCTGCTGAGGTTCCTGTGGAGGTTCTGAAGGTGCGAGCAGTCAACCTGAAGTCACTTACACACTGACTGCTTGCTATTGAGGTTAGCGCCTACATTTCCCATAATGCACCAGCACTAATGAATGTCCTTTCCTGTGTGGCCAACAGGTGCAGACTCACCTTGAGAACCCCACCAGATACCACATCCAGCAGGCTCAGAGACAGCAGGTCCGTCAGTACCTGTCCAACACCAGGACAACCAATCAGCAGCCATCTGTGTCTCTGAAGCCAAGCCACGCCCCCAAGCTTGGCTCCACCCTCAGACAGCCAATGGACAGCACCTCCAAAAACAAAGTAATACACAATAATATGTAAACAAACAAACATAGTGATTTTCTGAGAGGCTTGTTCAAGGACAGTCCTGGTACTGGTTCTGTATCAGACCCAGGTCACTCGATGTCTGACGCTAAACAGGCAGAAGGTTCCAGAACCAGCAGAGGACAATGTGTCTGACTCACGTCCTGGACCGGATCTGACTCAGTTTCCACTTGAGCCGACAGTTTCCTGTCAGGGTCTGAGACAGAGACATGCTAACATGTCCAAACATACATCCAACTGTCCATCCAACAGTTTCCTGTCTGGGTCTGAGACAGAGACATGCTAACATGTCCAAACATACATCCAACTGTCCATCCAACAGTTTCCTGTCAGGGTCTGAGACAGAGACATGCTAACATGTCCAAACATACATCCAACTGTCCATCCAACAGTTTCCTGTCAGGGTCTGAGACAGAGACATGCTAACATGTCCAAACATACATCCAACTGTCCATCCAACAGTTTCCTGTCAGGGTCTGAGACAGAGACATGCTAACATGTCCAAACATACATCCAACTGTCCATCCAACAGTTTCCTGTCAGGGTCTGAGACAGAGACATGCTAACATGTCCAAACATACATCCAACTGTCCATCCAACAGTTTCCTGTCAGGGTCTGAGACAGAGACATGCTAACATGTCCAAACATACATCCAACTGTCCATCCAACAGTTTCCTGTCAGGGTCTGAGACAGAGACATGCTAACATGTCCAAACATACATCCAACTGTCCATCCAACAGTTTCCTGTCTGGGTCTGAGACAGAGACATGCTAACATGTCCAAACATACATCCAACTGTCCATCCAACAGTTTCCTGTCAGGGTCTGAGACAGAGACATGCTAACATGTCCAAACATACATCCAACTGTCCATCCAACAGTTTCCTGTCAGGGTCTGAGACAGAGACATGCTAACATGTCCAAACATACATCCAACTGTCCATCCAACAGTTTCCTGTCTGGGTCTGAGACAGAGACATGCTAACATGTCCAAACATACATCCAACTGTCCATCCAACAGTTTCCTGTCAGGGTCTGAGACAGAGACATGCTAACATGTCCAAACATACATCCAACTGTCCATCCAACAGTTTCCTGTCTGGGTCTGAGACAGAGACATGCTAACATGTCCAAACATACATCCAACTGTCCATCCAACAGTTTCCTGTCTGGGTCTGAGACAGAGACATGCTAACATGTCCAAACATACATCCAACTGTCCATCCAACAGTTTCCTGTCAGGGTCTGAGACAGAGACATGCTAACATGTCCAAACATACATCCAACTGTCCATCCAACAGTTTCCTGTCAGGGTCTGAGACAGAGACATGCTAACATGTCCAAACATACATCCAACTGTCCATCCAACAGTTTCCTGTCAGGGTCTGAGACAGAGACATGCTAACATGTCCAAACATACATCCAACTGTCCATCCAACAGTTTCCTGTCAGGGTCTGAGACAGAGACATGCTAACATGTCCAAACATACATCCAACTGTCCATCCAACAGTTTCCTGTCTGGGTCTGAGACAGAGACATGCTAACATGTCCAAACATACATCCAACTGTCCATCCAACAGTTTCCTGTCAGGGTCTGAGACAGAGACATGCTAACATGT
>JBBPBX010089997.1:0-14198 GCA_038048925.1 Garcialebias charrua
ATACATATATACATACATATATATATATATATATATATATATATATATATATATATATACATATATAATATATATATATATATATATACATATATTTATCTTTTGGAAACCTTTAAAACAAAAACGTGATATCTGGGAGTGTGTACACAAAAACATTGTCTGAATGAGGTCCATGTTATTTTATTCATATACTGTGATTTAGTGAGTTTATTGAAGTTATTTTGTACTGACTGAACTGCACATAACTGTTATAACAAAGCAAAAATAAAAAGGCAACAGTTGAAACTAAGGATTCTTGTTGCCTTCTTAAGCTGAGCATTCAGAAAAAATGTTACACTCACTATTATTGATCTTATTTCAAAGAAGTGGTGAGGCATTTTCTGTTAGTTTGTATGCAGCAAAGTACAAGGGTGACAGCGCCAAGATGGCTGCCCTAAATCCTGCGTTTGAGCAGGCTATGCTTGGTCTACTGTATATAATGTCTATGGTTTACAAGTATCACTTTCAAACTGAGCATGCGCACAACCTGTGGCAGTAATTTACTGTTTATTACCTTTTTCCAATATGTTACTTGAAGACTTCAGTTCTGCATATTTCTCTCATGAAAAAAGGTTCAAACCGAAACCTGTGACGTCATATCCGTTCTAGACCTACGAAAGTATGTTTATGTTTATGTTTATTAAATTTGTTCATTTTTTTACAAAAGAAACAATACAAGGCAATCTCATAATGATAGTGTACAAAATGTAAAAAAAATGAAAGGTGGCAGAAAGAAGAATAAATCTTATTATATCTGCCCCTTATCTCCAGCAATCAGATTAAACAACAGTAGTCAAACCATGTAAACAATAATAATCTTCAACCAACTTTTTCCAACAATCAGGTTAAACAATAATATTCTTCAACCAACAGTACAAAATGACTAATTCTTTTTAGTTTTCTAACTAATACTAATACAGTACAAAATGACTAACACTTTCTAATTTTCTAACTAATACAATACACATTACGTTATTTCACATATATTTTTTTAACATATTTGTTTTGATCATTTTTTTAAATGTAAACATTGACTTGGCATTTTTAACTACATTCTCCAAGCCATTCCATAATCTAATTCCCTGAATTGAGGTAGAACGTCCCTTCAAACTGGTTCTGAATTGTGGTTTTACAAACAACTCTGTTCCCTTAAGATTATAACAACTTTGTCTTTTAACAAAGTGCATTTGGATATTTAAAGGTAATGCATTATTTTGAGCTCTATACATAACTGATAAAATATTATAGTCTACCAAATCATGGAACTTCAGTAATTTTAGTTGATAAAATAATGTACTTGATGGATGACGGTAATGCTTTCTAGTGATAATTCTTACAGCTCTTTTCTGTAATACAAAAATAGGCTTTGTGATTGTTTTACACGCATTCCCCCAAACATCAATACAATAGATTAAGTGTGGAACAATGATTGTGTTATACAACAAATACAGAGCTTTATCATTCAATAGGTCTCTGACTTTGTACAGTACTGCTATCGATTTAGCTATTTTTATTCTTACAGAATTTATGTGTTGTTTCCATGTCAGTTTGTCATCAATGATAACACCCAAAAACTTCACCTCATTCACTCTACAAATCTCAACATCCTCAATTTTGAGTGGAACATCGACAGTTTTCTTTCTATTACCGAATATCATGTAATTAGTTTTCTCTAGATTTAATGATAATTTATTTATTTTAAACCAAGTTTGTATCTTGACAAATTCTGTCTTTATCAATTCTAACATTTGTTCTATATCTTCACCTGAACAGAAAAAAGTGGTATCATCTGCGAAAAGTACACATTTAAGGAGTCCTGACACATTTACCAAGTCATTCACATATAAAATAAAAAGCTTTGGTCCAAGTACAGAGCCTTGAGGAACTCCACATGTGATATTACAGAGGTCAGATCTTACATCATTTATTTGTACAAATTGTTTCCTGTTTTTTAAGTAGCTAGATACCCACTGTAATGCTGGTCCTCTAATACCATATTTGTTCAGTTTTTCAAGGAGAATGGTGTGATCAATAGTATCGAATGCTTTTTTTAAATCAACAAAGATACTGATACAGTGTTGTTTTTGATCGACAGCAGTAGTTATTTGTTCCATTAATTCCATGAGAGCCATTGATGTAGAGTTTTTTGATCTAAACCCATACTGACTGCTGCTTAGAATATTTTGTTTATCTATAAATTGGTCTAGTCTGTTTACAAATAGTTTTTCAAGAATTTTTGAAAACTGTGGTAACAAGGATATAGGTCTATAATTGTTGAATACACATTTATCACCATTTTTAAAAAGAGGAACGACCTTAGCTACTTTCATATTATCTGGAAAAATTCCTGTTGAAAATGATAAGTTACATATGTATGTGAACGGCTCAATAACATGACTCATTATGTCCTTTACAAACATCATATCCATGTCCACCCAGTCTTTCGATCTCTTGTCTGTAAGATGTTTTACTACATTCATTATTTCCTCTTTGTTAGTTCCATTTAGGAAAATACTATTTGCACAACCTGTAATTGAGTGGATCATATTTTTATCTACTTTTGGTATCTTAGCTGCAAGGCTTGATCCAACATTCACGAAATATTGATTAAATCCATTTACAATTTCATTTTCATCATGAACTTCATCGTTGTCTTTTACAAAATATTTTGAAATACCAGTTTTTGCTTTATGATTCTTCAGTACACCATTCATTACTCGCCATGTTGCTTTCATATCACCATTAGTTTTATCTAATAATTTACTATAATATTCTTTCTTATGTTTCCTTATAATCCCTACTAATTTATTTTTATACTTTTTATATTTTTCTTCTGCGCTCTGACTTCGCAATTTCAAGAAACATGAATACAAATAATTCTTTTTTTTACATGCATTTCTTAACCCTTTTGTCATCCATGGTTGATCATTCGTATTTCTCTTTGTGTAATTTGTTTGCACACAATTCTTTTCATACAGGGTTTCCAAGATATTCATAAACTCATCATATGCCCTGTTCGCATCATCAACATACACATCATTCCAGTCTTGTTTATCCAGATCCTCTTTCAATTTTTCCAAAACTTTTTTTGATGTGTTTATGATTTTTTTCTTCGTTGTGTCTGCTTTTGTGATATTTTGATCATTTTTAAATATTGTGAAAACTGGTAAATGATCACTTAAGTCGGTCGTTAAGATACCACCAATCACATCCCCATTTGTTATATTTGTGAAAATATTATCAATTATTGTAGCACTATGAGTTGTAATTCTTGTTGGCTTTGATATCAATGGATACATATTTAAACTGTACATTGAGTTTATAAATGTGCTTATGTTATTTGAATCTGTTTTATTTCCCATATCAATGTTAAAGTCTCCACACAAGAAAATATTTTTATTAAAACTTTTCTCCATTAGTTCCAAGATTTTATCAGTGAATATTTCTATATTTGCTCCTGGTGATCTATATACACAACTTATTATTATGTTTTTATCGTTTTTGTTTATAATTTCTATTGTTATCATTTCCATAATATTATCAACTATTATTGACATTTCATTATTTAATTTACATTTTATTTCATTATTGACAAATAGTGCGACACCACCACCTCTTTTATTATTTCTGTTCATATGATATAATTCATACCCCTCGATGTGAATATTACTAGTGTTATCATCATTAAGCCATGTCTCTGACAACGCTATTATCGTAAAAAAAAGTTCGTAAAAGTTATCGTAAAAACTTAAACAAAAAAAAAATCTGACTATTTTTGTAAGAAAGAGATTTTTTTCCCTTCAGATTCATGTTTTCTTTGATAATAATAATAATAATAATAATGAATTCAATTTATAACGCACTTTTCATTAATGAAAATCTCTTTAGGCTGCAGGAGAAACAAAATTAACTGAATTCACTTCGAGTAGATTTAATACCTACCTGACGACAAAAATAATATTAATAATTTTTAATCCAACTAGAATCGGATTCATTCATTCAACCTTTATTTAGTCAGGTAAATCTCATTGAGCCTCGTGGACTCACTTACAAGAGCGACCTGCTACAAACTAAAGAATGATGAACAGCAATGGTAGAATTTCCTTAAACAATAAACAATAGAAAAACATAAGAGAGAAATACAGAATTTTCCCTTTTTAAAAAACAAAACAAAGTACTGTACAGTATCATAAACTAGCAAAACATTATAAGGTAGATGTATAAAATCAAAAACAAGAACATGTCTGCATTGGTTTTTGCCAGGATTCCAACAGATTATTAAAACCCTTTAGAGAGGTCAAGGCCGAGAGCTTCAGATCTTTTTGTAAGATATTCCATGAAACAGGAGCAGAGTAGGAGAAGGCCCTTTTTCCAAGTTCAGTCCTCACTGACGGAACACTGCAGGTAATCATGTCCTGAGAGCGCACGCTGTAGCTGCACTCACACAGAGACATGTAGGAGGAGATGTATGAGGGCAGCAGACCAAGAAGTGATTTAAAGATGAAAATGTACCAGTGGAAGAGTCTGCGTGAGGTTAATGATGTCCAGTTAACCAGTGAATACAGGGTGCAGTGGTGGGTACGATAATCACAACCAGTTATGAATCTTAGTGCACCATGATAGACAACATCCAACATCTGCAGGGTGCTTGTAGGAGCATTCATGTAGAGAATGTCACCGTAATCAATGGAGGGAAGGAAAGTCACAGATACAAGGTGTTTCCTAACATTCAGTGTTAGACATGATCTGTTTCTGAAAAAGAAACCCAGTTTAACTTTCAGTTTCTTCACTAGGTTTTCCACGTGGAGTTTAAAAGAGAGATGTGAATCGACCAGGATACCCAAATATTTATAGGAATCAACAAACTCAATTGGAACACCGTTTGAGGATAAAATCAGAGGAAGATCTGCTGGGACCGACTTCCTAGGCCTATTTGAAAAAAACATCCCTTTTGTTTTATCAGCATTTAGGACAAGTTTGAGACAGAACAAATCTGACTGGATGATGTCAAAAGCGGATTGCAAAAACTGGAAAGCCTTAGCTACTGTTTTAGCTCGGCAGTAAACAATCATCAGCATAGAAATGTAAGGATGCATCAGGGATGCTCTGACCTACATTAGCTATGTAGATTGTAAAGAGGGTTGGTCCTAAGACTGAGCCTTGTGGTACACCATTTTTAACTGTTAAATAACTGGAAGAAGTACCGTTATGCTGAACACATTGCCTCCGATCAGAAATAGTTAGAAAACCAACCGATGGTGTGATCAGAGAAACTGATTTCTGAGAGCTTATGACACAAGATGTTATGATCCACTGTGTCAAAATCTTTAGACAGGTCTAGGAAAAGTGCAGCACAATAATCCTTAGCATCCAATGCATCAACAACGTCATTAAGAACCTTCAGAGAAGCAGTCGTTGTGCTGTGTTTTCTGAAACCAGATTGATGAAGAGGTAAGATGTTAAATGAGTCCAGATAATTTTTGATCTGAGAGTTTATCAATTTTTCTAGAACCTTGGCTAAAATGCAGAGTTTAGAGATTGGTCGATAGTTGTTCAGTGAGGTGGGGTCACCTCCCTTCAGCAAAGGAAGAACAAAGGCTGTTTTCCAAGCATCCGGAATGGAGTTTTGGCTTATGGACAGATTAAAGATGTGGGTCACAGGGACTGTGATGATATGAGCAGCCAGCCTTAAGAAATAAGGTGGAAGTTCATCTGGACCTGCAGATTTTTTAGGATCAAGATCATTTAACAGTTTATTTACCTCACTGACTGAGAACGGAGAAAAAGAGAAGGTGTGATTAACAGAGGATTGACTTGTAGGAGGGATTTGATTTGTAGAAGTTTGATTATTAGATGAAGTGGCTGATTTTCCATTTGTAACTGTGTCAAATAATGAACTAGAAGCAACAAAATGTTTATTGAAACAGTTCAGGATCTCGTGCTTATTTGACACAGGAACAGAGTCAACAAGAAGTTGTGATGGGAGGTCAGATGATTGGGGGATGCCTGAGAGAGATTTAATGGTTTTCCAGAATTTTTTAGGATCGTTTAGATTTTTGGAGGTCTGAGATAAGAAATAATTACGTTTTGCGGCTTTGATGGCAGTTGTGCATTTATTCCTCAGCTGCCGAAATTTCAACCAATCAGTGTCTGAGTGTGATTTTCTTGCTGCGGCCCAAAGATGATCTCTCCTGTGCAGGAGGTCAGCTAGTTCAGGAGTAAACCAGGGGCTGTCACGGCCCTTTATCCTGAACTGCCGGAAAGGAGCATGTTTGTTTACAAAGAAAATGAAACTATTATGAAAATAGTTCCAAGCGGTGTTCACGTCGTTGATTAGTAGAATACGTTGCCAATCAAAGTGGGATAGATCCCAGAGGAATGACTGTTCACAGAAACGTTTCAAATCCCTTTTTTGAATTATTCTGGGCTTAGCAGGTGGAAGTTTAGTAGATCTAAGAGCTGCTATTATGGAATGATCACTCAAAATGTTAGCAAATACACCTGTACCAGGAAATTTGTGAGGTGCATTTGTGAAAAACAGATCTAAGGTGGAAGATTTTTCGGGACATTTTTTGTCCCAAAAAATCTTCCATTAAATAAGAGATGTGTATAAAATAAGATAAAATGGATAAAATAAGAGATGTGTTTTCATTACAATTTATGTCCATCCATTCATCCATCGTCTTCCGCTTATCCGGGGTCGGGTCGCGGGGGTAGCAGCCTAAGTAGGGAGGCCCAGACTTCCCTCTCCCCAGCCACTTGGAGCAGCTCCTCTGGGGGAATCCCAAGGCGTTCCCAGGCCAGCCGAGAAACATAGTCCCTCCAGCGTGTCCTGGGTCTTCCTCTGGGTCTCCTCCCGGTGGGACATGCCCGGAACACCTCACCAGGGAGGCGTCCAGGAGGCATCCTAACCAGATGCCCGAGCCACCTCAACTGGCTCCTCTCGATGTGGAGAAGCAGCGGCTCTACTCCGAGTCCCTCCCGGATGACTGAGCTTCTCACCCTATCTCTAAGGGAGAGTCCAGACACCCTGCGGAGAAAACTCATTTCAGCCGCTTGTATCCGAGATCTCGTTCTTTCGGTCACAACCCAAAGCTCATGACCATAGATGAGGGTGGGAACGTAGATCGATCGGTAAATTGAGAGCTTTGCCTTTCGACTCAGCTCTCTCTTCACCACGACAGACCGGTACAGCGCCCGCTTCACTGCGGACGCTGCACCTATCCGCCTATCGATCTCACGCTCCAGTTTTCCCTCATTCGTGAACAAGACCCCGAGATACTTAAACTCCTCCACTTGGGGCAGGACCTCCTCCCCGACCCGGAGAGGGCACGCTACCCTTTTCCGGCTCAAGACCATGGCCTCGGATTTGGAGGAACTGATCCTCATCCCGGCCGCATCACACTCGGCTGCAAACCGCTCCAGCGAAAGCTGTAGATCACGACCTGATGAAGCCAATAGGACCACATCATCTGCAAAAAACAGAGATGTGATTCTAAGGCCACCAAATCGGATCCCCTCAACACCTTGGCTGCGCCTAGAAATTCTGTCCATAAAAGTTATGAACAGAATCGGTGACAAAGGGCAACCTTGGCGGAGTCCAACTCCCACCGGAAACGAGCCTGACTTACTGCCGGCAATGCGGACCAAGCTCTGACACCGGTCATACAGGGACCTAACAGCCCGTATCAAAGGGCCTGGTACCCCATACTCCCGGAGTACCCCCCACAGAACCCCCCGAGGGACGCGGTCGAATGCCTTCTCCAAGTCCACAAAGCACATGTAAACTGGTTGGGCAAACTCCCACGCACCCTCCAGGACCCTGCTGAGGGTGTAGAGCTGGTCCAGTGTTCCACGACCAGGACGAAAACCACACTGCTCCTCCTGAATCCGAGGTTCGACTATCCGACGGACCCTCCTCTCCAGAACCCCTGAATAGACCTTACCAGGGAGGCTTAAGAGTGTGATCCCCCTATAGTTGGAACACACCCTACGGTCCCCCTTTTTGAATAGGGGAACCACCACCCCAGTCTGCCAATCCAAGGGAACTGCCCCCGATGTCCACGCGATATTGCAGAGTCGCGTAAGCCAACACAACCCCACAACATCCAGAGCCCTAAGGAACTCAGGGCGAATCTCATCCACCCCTGGAGCCCTGCCACCGCGGAGCTTTTTAACCACCTCGGCGACCTCAGCACCAGAGATTGGAGAGCCCGACCCAAAGTCCCCAGGCTCCGCTTCCTCAGTGGAAGACGTGCCAGTAGGATTGAGGAGGTCTTCGAAGTATTCCGCCCACCGACTCACAACATCCCGAGTTGAGGTCAACAGCACGCCACCCCCACCATAAATGGTGTTGGTCGCATACCGCTTTCCCCCCCTGAGACGCCGGATGGTGGACCAGAATCGCCTCGAAGCCGTACGGAAGTCATTCTCCATGGCCTCTCCGAACTCCTCCCATGCCCGAGTTTTTGCCTCAGCAACCACCCGAGCCGCATGCCGTTTGGACTGCCGGTACCCATCAGCTGCTTCCGGGGTCCCACAGGCCAAAAAGGCCCAATAGGACTCCTTCTTCAGCCTGACAGCATCCCTCACCGCCGGTGTCCACCACCGGGTTCGAGGATTGCCACCACGACAGGCACCAACAACCTTGTGGCCACAGCTCCGATAAGCTGCCTCGATAATAGAGGCACGGAACACGGCCCACTCGGACTCAATGTCCCCCGACTCCCTCGGAATGTGTTCAAAGCTCCCCCGGAGGTGGGAGTTAAAGCTCCATCTTACGGGAGACTCTGCCAGACGTTCCCAGCAGACCCTCACAATACGTTTGGGTCTGCCAAGTCTGACCGGCATCCTCCCCCACCATCGGAGCCAACTCACCACCAGGTAGTGGTCAGTTGACAGCTCCGCCCCTCTCTTCACCCGAGTGTCCAAGACATGCGGCCGCAGATCAGATGAGACGACAACAAAGTCGATCATCGAACTGCGACCTAGGGTGTCCTGGTGCCAAGAGCACATAGTGTTCGTTATGGACAATCCATGACGAGCACAGAAGTCCAATAACAGAACACCACTCGGGTTCAGATCAGGGGGGCCGTTCCTCCCAACCACACCCCTCCAGGTCTCACTGTCATTGCCCACGTGAGCGTTGAAGTCCCCCAGTAGAACAAGGGAGTCCCCAGGAGGCGCACTCTCCAATACCCCCTCCAAGGACTCCAAAAAGGGTGGGTAATCTGAGCTGCCGTTTGGCGCATAGGCACAAACAACAGTCAGAGCCCGTCCCCCCACACGTAGGCGAAGGGAGGCTACCCTCTCGTTCACCGGGGTGAACCCCAACGTACAGGCACCAAGATGGGGGGCAACAAGTATGCCCACTCCTGCTCGGCGCCTCTCACCAGGGGCAACTCCAGAGTGGAAGAGTGTCCAACCCCTCTCAAGGAAACTGGTTCCAGAGCCATGCGTTGAGGTGAGTCCGACTATTTCTAGCCAGAAACTCTCAACCTCACACACTAGCTCAGGCTCCTTCCCCACCAGAGAGGTGACATTCCATGTCCCAATGGCCAGCTTCTGTAGCCGAGGATCAGACCGCCAGGGTCCCCGCCCTCGGCCACCACCCATCCCACATTGCACCCGACCCCTTTGGCCCCTCCCACAGGTGGTGAGCCCATGGGAAGGGGGACCCACGTCTCCTCTTCGGGCTGTGCCCGGCCGAGCTCCATGGGTAAAAGCCCGGCCACCAGGCGCTCGCCAACGTGCCCCACCTCCGGGCCTGGCTCCAGAGTGGGGCCCCGGTGACCCGCGTCCGGGCGAGGGAACATTTTGTCCATTATTGTACTCATAATGGGGTCTTTGGGCTGCACTTTGTCTGGTCCCTCACCTAGGACCTGTCTGCCTTGGGTGACCCTACTAGGGGCATGAAGCCCCTGACAGCATAGCTCCTAGGATCATTGGGACACTCAAACCCCTCCACCACGGTAAGGTGGCAGCCCAGGGAGAGACAATTTATGTTTTTTTTTTGTTTGTTTTTTTCATTTATAGATGGCCTCCCTTCACACCTTTTAGCCATCCTCTCACTCCAATATATTATATATATATTTTTTATTTTTTATTTTATTTATTTATTTTTTTATTTTTTTTAAGAGAGAAAGAAAGAAAAGAGAAAGTAAGGCAACAAATCAACAATTATCAACCAAAAGAGCACAAGGCAAACACACCCAACCTCCGTCCACAATCCTGCAAAGCACATGACAGAACACAACAATGGAACATACATGCATAAAGACTAATAATATTCATGAGCTTGCAGTAGAATTCTATAAATACACATACCCATATCTACAACTATATATATACAGTAGTATACATACATATACTTTTATATTCATTTATATATATACCCATCTACATATCTACAGATATATATATACAGTAGTATACATACATATACTTTTATATTCATTTATATACCCATCTACATATCTGCATATATATATATATATATATATCATACATATATTTTATATTCTATATATATTTATATACCCATCTACATATCTGCATATATCTATATATACATCCCTGCATCCATTTGTGTGTGGTTGTGAGCATGCATAAGTGTATAAGGTTCCTCCAATAGAACATTTAGTAGCGACTGTGAAGCATCAGAGATCCGTCCCCCCAAAGCCCGAGGCAGACGAAGGAGCGATCAAAGCCCAAGACCCCAGGAAGGACCCCGAGCCCAGAGTCCCCAGGACTGCCCGAACAGGACGAGCCACTAGCCCACTCCCCAGATCCTACCAAGGGGAAGAACCGGACGAACCCCTACCAGCGACCACATACAATGACCCCCCGGTGTCGCCCGCGACAAATTCACAGGCCCCCGCCGGAGCCCGCTGCGCCGACGTAGCCCCAGGGCCGGTCACCGAGGCTCGGGCACCGGGGACGCCCACCCCTCGGGCCCAGACCCGACCGGACCAGAGGGCACGAGCCCCACCAGGCAGCCACCAGGCCGAGCCGACAAACGCCCAAGCGCCCAACCCCAGATAGTGAGGGCCCCAAGCACGCCCGCAGGCAAGGGAACACCTACCAGGGGGGGCCACGTGGCAGGAGCGCGACACTAAGTAGCCTCGGAAGTATCAGAGAGGGGGCAGTCCAAAACCCAGCCTGACACTTAAACATTCATACACAGATATACTCATTCAGACCCACCCTCATCCTCACCCTCAGTCACACAAAGACAAACAATAACGACATGTTCCATTCATAATCCCGATGCACACTCTATACCCCCTAGGTCCAAGACATGTACCTGCTCCCTGCGTGGGGCAGCCCACATCCAAACCCAGGAGGTAGGCCCATTCATTCTGGGGTGGAGAGTAGCAGATATCCAAGATCCGGCCCATCCCGCGCCCTGCCGACAGGACAGGACACCCGAGTCCAAGCAGCCCCAGGGGGAGCGCACTGCCAGCCCCGCCCACGGCGAACCCGCAGGCCCCGAACCCCCCCACACCCCAGCACAACCCCTGACAGCCCATCCCCAGAATGTCCGCCAGGCAACCAGGGGGGGTAAGAGAAAAATAAATAAATAATATATATATATAAATAAATACATAAATAAATAAAATCGAAATTAACAAATCAAGACCCCGACACACACACCCCCGTCCCCAAATGTACTGTTGGTGAGTGTTGTTCTAAAGTGTAATTAAAAGGGAAAGAGAAGGAGCAAAGGCTGGCATTATACCAGTTTCCCCTCCACTCCAACTCTAACCCAGGCCCTTATTGTCTAAATGCATAATGTTGAGTGAGCACAGGAATGGGGGCGAGAGTGATGTCATCCCGCCACCCATAACCATGTGCTCACTCCTTCCCTATATGTGACTTTTATGAAGATGTTTATGAATGAATGTCTAAAGTGTATATAAAATTGAGTCCCAGGTGCTCTGTACAACAGAGAATGAATGAATGTCTAAAGTGTATATAAAATTGAGTCCCAGGTGCTCTGTACAACAGAGATGTAGAACCATTGCAGCACACCCGAGACTCAAATTCCCTACATGTATTAATTTAAGATGAAGAGGGCGGAGGTGCGTGGTGAGGGATGGGGAGAAAATATCTGCAGGAACAATGCTCCCACAGCGAGTCAGCTCCCCCGCTGACCCTGCGTACCCCCCCCCAGTTCGCCAAGGTCCACCCAAGGAGCGAGGTAGTGGAAACACCTCTCCGACCGCCAGGCCATTGAGCCAAGACCAGAGAGGGACACGGCCCCGAGGGCCGCCAAAGCAGAACCAACAGCCCACACCCACCAGGGCCGCCACGACCCCTGCGAACCGCAGTCAGCCCACAAGGACGACACTACCAAGAGCGCCCGCCCAACCGCCGACAGAGCCAGGAAGCACTGAGAACAGGCCCCAACCAGGGCCCGCTCACCGGCCAAGCATAGTCCAAGACCATCATCAAGGACATCCACTTGGTCCCCACCCCAGAAGAAATACTACACCCACCCTTCATATTAATAGCTTTCAGAACATATAACACATTAGACACCCAGGCTGGGTTTGCCCGCCCCCTCCCATTGGCCACCAGTCACACCCCCAGACACCCAACCCCCCAGCACATGAACCCCCAACCCACCAGCGAGCCGAGGGCCCCCGGCCAGAGCCGGGCACCAGAGCGCCAGCCAGCCCATAACCCGGCGACCCGCCCGCCAGAGCCCAAGACCCCCCGATCCCCACCAGGTCCAAGCCCGGGGATGACTCGCCCCCAGAGTCCCAAGCCCTCGGCACCCGCCCCGAAACCACCCCAGCACAGCCGGGTCACCGACCGGTGACCCATGACCGCCGCTACCGACCACCCGTGGGCCCGCATGCCGCCCCTAGCAGACATCCCCCAGAACCCCCCCGGTCCTCCCCAGGTCGAAGACAGGGTCCTCCCCGCCCAAGCAGCCCCAACCCCCCGGCGCCCCAAACCCCAACCTCCCCCCCACCAGCCCCAATGCCCCACAAGGCCACATCCCAGACCCCCCACCCTCACTACGTAACGGAGCCGATCAAAGAATGCCAAATAGATTGATGTGTCGGCAGATGCTGTTTCAAGACTAATATGATCTAACAGAAGATTTTTATACTGATTAATGCTAAGATTATTTTTATTTTTCCAATTTACGAGTATGGTTTTCTTTGCGATGCATAAGGCAGTGAAAAGCATATAGGATGTATTTTTTTCCAGTATAACATCTTCAAAGATACCCAATAAGCAAACAGATGGAGAGAGTGGGATATTAAATTTCAAACATTTAGACAAGTCTTCACATACCTGTACCCAGAACCTCTGAACGGGTGGACAGAACCAGAGTGCGTGAATATAATCATCAGGTATATTACTTATGCACTGTGAGCAGTTGTTAGATGGTGTAAAGCCCATCTTAAACATCCGCTGACCTGTATAATGTACTCTATAGAGAACCTTATATTGTATTAATTGTAAATTGGAGATTCTAGTCAATTTAAAAGTATTTGAACATACTTGAGACCAAATTTTTTGTTCGAAGTTGATTGATAAATCTGACTCCCATTTTTCAACAGGTAGTGCTATCGAGTCATCGATTCTAGATAATTTTTTGTATATTTTAGATAATAATTTAGGTGGTTGAAAATTAATAAACTCTAACACACATGTTGGTGTTTCCAATGTTTTTTTATGTTTATTAAATTTGTTCATTTTTTTACAAAAAGAAACAATACAAGACAATCTCATAAATGATAGTGTACAAAATGTAAAAAAATGAAAGGTAGCAGAAAGAAGAATAAATCTTATTATATCTGCCCCTTACCTCCAACAATCAGATTAAACAACAATAATCAGCCATGTAAACAATAATAATCTTCAACCAACTTTTTCCAACAATCAGATTAAACAATAATAATCTTCAACCAACAGTACAAAATGACTAACTCTTTCTAATTTTCTAACTGATACAATACACATTACGCTATTTCATATATATTTTTTAACACATTTGTTTTGATCATTTTTTTAAATGTAAACATTGACTTGGCATTTTTAACTACATTCTCCAAGCCATTCCATAATCTAATTCCCTGGATTGAGGTAGAACGTCCCTTCAAACTAGTTCTGAATTGTGGTTTTACAAACATCTCTGT